>KN884437.1:40260-55538 GCA_000934455.1 Apostichopus parvimensis
CCCAGTGATACTTCATTCCAGGCCACACTCATGAAGCTCAGTGGATGATTCAACTAACAGTACATCTCAGTGCCTGACTGCCTCACCTGTGATACATGAGGCCACACTCATGAAGCTTAGTGGCTGATGATTCAACTAACATTCCATCTCAGTGCCTGACTGACTGCAATGCTGAATCACACAGTTAGTACAGTGTAGCCCAATAGTAAGGATACTTATCATGTTGCATACCTGGTCTAAATTCTTCTCTGGCAGTGTTGATACGTATCTCTGTCTCTGCTGCTACTGTGAGTTTCTCGCTGACTTCTTCAGCAGTAGTTTTAGTGACCTGTAGTACCTCTATGAGGGACTCATCTTCCACCAGAGATCCCTCTGTACTGGTCAGTCTATACAGCAGGTTATCCTCTAATTCCTGCATCTTTCTCTTATTAGCTGTCACTTCTTCCATCAGCTTTGTCCTCTCCGATTCAAGTTCCTGAAATATACATATAAGCAAAACAAACGTTTGTCAGTTTGAAGCTAAACAACCAAAAACATCTTACATCATAGAGGGTGGTTTCAGCCATGTTTGGTTATATGGTTAGCCATGTTTGGTCCAGTGGATCAAGGATTTGTACTCCTAGTATGGCTTAAGTAGGTGATTTGCATATTGCAAACATACAGGTATATGTATTGGCACTAGAACGTGAGTAATCACAAGTATCTAAGCTTTTGTGAGTTCTGTCATTATAAAAGTTTTGCTACTGGTCTAGTAGTTAATTCACTGAGGGCAGTAAACATCAATTACCAATGACATGGCAGTCTAGTAGATAATTTACTGAGGGCAGTAAACATCAATTACCAATGACATGGCAGTCTAGTAGATAATTCACAGAGGGCAGTAAACATCAACTAACAATGACATGGCAGTCTAGTAGATAATTCACTGAGGGCAGTAAACATCAATTACCAATGACATGGCAGTCTAGTAGATAATTTACTGAGGGGAGTAAACATCAACTACCAATGACATGGCAATGTTATTACCAGACAACCAATAGCAGCCACCTACACATGCAACATGACAAACTAACTCGTTAACCGCATTTGCTGTTAACCAATATACAAAACTTAATGAATTTGACTTGCTAAATTCCCCATGACACTAATCTCTGCTATCTTTGAAGCTGCAATCTACTTCACAATTACTAAATTAATCTTAATAACAATCTTCTTAATTTTGCATCATTGATATTCTTCACTATTACATAATTCAGCCAATCAAGCAGATAACGATCTCACCATTCCCAACTAGAAGAGAATTCAGACTGACCTGTTTCTCAGTGAGGATGACAAGCCCCAGTAATTGGTCCTCTAATCCCTTCATGGTGACAGTGAAGTCGATGATACTGGTCCTTGCGCTTATCTCTGGGGTGTAAGCTGGATTAGCCAGCTTGGTGGTGATATACAGACGGAATTCACTCATCACATCACACTCCTTATCTCCTACTTTCACCTGAAAAAGTAAAAAATCAAAAATATTGATGGTCTATTTTCTGCATTTCTGGTATAGATGTTAATATAGACTGCACTCATGTTTATAGCCCAGGAGAAAAAATAATATTGAGTTAATCCACTTAGTCCTGGCTGTAAACACTGCAGACCAGATCTTGAGTGACATGATGCTAAATTATTACTTTATAATGCTCATGATAGTCTTATATGAAACAGAAAAACAGTGTAAACGGATGCAATGACATCGCTGTGGATTTATATTTTAAAAAATTATCAATTAAAAGCATGTACAAATATTGTTTTACCTTGAACGTTGATCCGGACTTGATGAAATTTTTCTCCAGTACATTATCAAGGGCTGGATCTAATTCTTCTCCGACATCTTCGATAAGGAGCGGTCTTCCAAGGGATAGACTGTCCTCAAGATGGGTGCGGAAATACTTGTGGTTTAAAGATGTGATCTGAAGAGAGACGAAAATTGGCTTTATACAAATAAGGTTCTTAGCATTTATTTTATTGGTGGTATGACTAATATCTAAAATCTTTCCAACGTTAGATCCATTGCAAAACACATTATTTATCGAGCAAACTTTATTACATGCATATATTTTAAATTTGTTTTACCAGGGCTGGTCTGGGCTTGATTTTAGTAAATGATCACATTGGAAAACCACTATTGTTAACTTTTCACTGTAATCACTAGTGGACTGATTAACATTTATTTGAGCCAAAAAGTCCAAAAATATTTCTTAAGTTGATCAATAATAATAAATTCCACATGTCAGAGGTCAAGGAACTTACCAAACCCTAACAGAAACCTCTCCTGGTTCACTCCTGGCAAGGTGATAGCTTTTACAACTATAATCATTTGTATATGATTTATCTGTTATATAGAAACACCTTACACAAAGGGGGATTGTACTAAATATATCAGATGAAGTAAATAACCTAATCACCACACAGTCAGTGTCTTTAACTACTAAATTACTACTAATTACAACTAATTACTAGTACTGTACCTGTAGTTCATTGGCCGCCTCCTTGCTGGTAATCCAAGCCTTACCCTGTCCCTGGGGATCTACCAGTAATGGGTATCTACTGGCTTTAGTAACGATGATACCATTCTGTACAGAGAGCTCATCGTTAGGCAGTCCCTGGAGATTCCACTCACCCACAGTAGTCGGGTCACTTAACATGGTAGTCACATTGACATCCTATAGTAGGAGATGAAAGCAGTATGGGTATTATACAATGCATCTGTCACCTCACAAATCAAAGGTGGCAATGGGGAGGGGGGGGGGGGGTAAGTGGTCCTTCTAAATTCATATTCATGAGAAACAAATGCAATTATTCAACTAAACTGGCAAGAAGTACCTTGCCCCTGGTATCGCACTTACATCTTAAAAATTAATTCTTATGAATAAATTCATGATTGATATCTAAATAATGAACTGGATATGAATAAACCATGGCAGATGGGACTGGCATCATATCTTCCATTTATCTTTTGCCCAAATTTGCTGTTTTTAAATTCACTGAAAAGACAAGTAAGGAGCATAGGAGGGAAAGACTACAGTTGTAGAGAGGAAGAGGGGGGAGGGGGGTGCAGGCAGTTGGTGGGGGTTGGGGGGGTAGTTATAAATACTTACATCACTATAAGGAATCTTATTATGATGCATCTCTCTCTTCCAACTCTTCAGAATCAAGTTACGGAACTCTTGGTTGAAAGGACCAGAGTAGGATAGGAAACCAGTGGCCAACAGGACATCTCCAACCAGTCTATGAACAAATAAAGCAAGTTTACAGCAATGCAGTTTATTGACTCAAGTCATATTCTATGGAATTAACAAACAAAATCTCCTTCCTTAAGGTTATACATGTTGATCATGATACATGATGACAATTATTGTCATATAAAAGTATGCTTATCCAAAACACTTTTCTAAGGATTCTAACTGGTATGCTTATGCAAAACACTTTTCTAAGGATTCTAACTGGTATGCTTATCCAAACCACTTTCCTAGGGATTCTAACTGGTATGCTAACACTTTTCTAAGGATTCTAACTGGTATGCTTATCCAAACCACTTTCCTAGGGATTCTAACTGGTATGCTTATCCAAAACACTTTTCTAGGATTCTAACTGGTATGCTTATCCAAAACACTTTCTTAGGGATTCTAACTGGTATGCTTATCCAAAACACTTTCCTAGGGATTCTAACTAGTTCGCTTATCCAAACCACTCTCCTAGAGATTCTAACTGGTATGCTTATCCAAAACACTTTCCTAGGGATTCTAACTGGTATGCTTATCCAAAACACTATTCTGAGGATTTAGTATGCTTATCCAAACACTTTCCCAGGGATTCTAACTAGTTTGCTTATCCAAAACACTCTCCTAGAGATTCTAACTAGTATGCTTATCCAAAACAGTTTCCTGATGATTCAGTATGCTTATCCAAAACACTTTCCTAGGAATTCAAACTATCTAAATTATTCACAGACATGACAAGTTTACTACACCAGCACTTGCTCAGTGAGGATGAATGTGCTCAGATTAGCAGTCAAATAGGTTTTAAAGTTTCACCACAGATCTTAAACTTGAGTCTGTCTAGAATATATTAGGAAAATTACTTAACTACTAGTTTAACAGCTTATGATCTTGTAATCAAACCCAATGACTATTTTCTGTTGCTAACAGGATAATTGAAGCAACTATACTATACACAGGTAAGTGATGTCTAATACAACACAACATTGTTTCTAAGCTCATAGAGCAAGCAACATCTGTCTTCTCTCTATTATATTTAATCGCTGCGTACGTACCTATTGATTTGGTCTTGGAACCTCTTGCTGGCCTCAGTCCAACGTACTTTCTCTCCCCCAAGTCCCTGGATGAGAGTAGTAGCGTTGTTCATTTTACGGCGACAGCTTTCAGCATCCTCTAGCAGTGTCTGTAAGACAAAACAACAGAGTGAAATTCAATGCTGCTACAATAACAGAATCATAAACAGTACAGAAAATGACAGCTACATGACTGCAATCAAAACACCAGAATTGACTAATCCAATGACATTAATGCACTCACAAGAATATCACATAAATGACAGCAAGCTGATTTGTAAACCTGATGCATTAAGATGCCTGAGCAAACACAAGTGAATCTTTATAAGAATTGAGGTGACTAGGTCATCCTTAACTGGACTGTAAGAGTGCTAGAGTAAGGTCAACAGACCTGCCTGATTGTCAAGGACAATCCCTGGCAATCAGTACAATAAGTTTGTTTTTGGCTGCTCTACATGTGGGAGGTATAACAGAATACAATCTCCAGCTATGAGAATACAAATCTCCAGCTATGAGAATACAAATCTCCAGCAATGTGAATACAAAACTCTAGCTATGAGAATACAAATCTCCAGCTATGAGAATTCAAATCTCCAGGAATGAGAATACAAATCTCCAGATATGAGATTTGCTTCCTTGCCTCTCGTTTCCTCTAGATCCAAGAATAATGCGGCTAAGATCAAAGTAGAAGCTATCCAGACGATAACTGCCACAGAAAGCGAACCCAATGTTAAGTACTCAAGAGGGTAGAGCATAGATTGAGAGAGGATGAGGGTACCTGTTTCTCTCCTATAGCTGAATCATACTGGGCCTGTACAACATCTAACTCCTTCTGCTTCTCATCCAGCTGGGCTTGTGCAGCTTGCAAACTCACTTGAGCTTTCCCAAGGCGGTTTTCTTGAATAGCCAAATTAGCCTGGCGGAAGAAAATTTAAGGAACGGTGAGAAGAAATATCAGACACTGACTGATGAACACACTACAATATAGCCGTGTCACTGAGTACAATATCTGCAAATTGCGGAAAGAACTTTTCAAATATTAAATATGATAAACTTCTCTATAACTGATATCACAGCCATATACTCAGCTTGTGTGATTAACTCACCTTTTATTAGGTGACACTACTTTAATAATACCAATAGAACACTGCAATAACATTTTCTCATGCAGTTAAACTTACCTTACACTATATTAATGGTTCTTTAAATACCAAAGAAACATTGGCAATAACATGAGCTCATGCACTATGACTTACCTTAAGTGGTAACACTTCTTTATTAATACTAAAGAAGACGGCCATAGCATTAGTCCAGGCGCAGAGACCAGCCACATCACCACAGACCTTCTTGGCTGACTCTAGGGTGTAGTCTTCCATTCTCATATATGGATACAGTAACTCCACTGTCTCCTCATTGATAGTGTCCTATGTACAGAACAAAATTAAAAGAACGCTATACACATAATGAATGGTTATGAGTGCAAGAGTGCAAATATTTCATGAGTTGAAAGATGGAATGTTCCAACGAGGCGCAGCCGAGTTGCATGGAACAAATTACATCTTTCAACGAATGAAATATTTGCACTATTGCACGAATGGAAACCATTCATTATTTGTTTTATACAACACCTTCAAATTTGGATATAATTGGATGTAAAATGCACTCATGCAACAGATTGTTTTGAACAGACAGGTTTCTCTGCTCTCTTACCATTGAAAAAAGTGCTATCCAAAAAGTATAATGCACGGTACTATTTCATAGCGTGCAATAGAGCGGATGTTTGCATGCAATCAACGAGCAATTGACCAATCAAATGGCCGGAATATAATTAGGTGTTGTATAAAATTCACTAGCCAAAAGTGAAGCAAGTTCTCTCCCTGTATAAATAACCACGATAGTTCAAAATAATCTTACTTCTTGTCAGCCAGACAAATTTACAAACACTGATAAACCCAACAAAGTGAAGTTTATGCTAAAATTTGAATATAAAAAGAGAAGGAAATACATGATAGAACTGGAGCAATTCCATAAAGATCCTCTGTATTGTTCCTATAATTTCAGCAAAGTTTTCACAATACTGGAGGAATGTGCCTCCCCCCCCCCTCCTCCTTCATCTGGCTTTGGCCCTGACACCCCTACCAGTGGTGTGACTTTTTTTACAGTCTTTCATGCATATTTGGATCAATACTTCTTTCACCCCTCCCTAATCCCCCCCCCCTCTCTTCCAGTCATTCATTGCACATACCTTTTGAAAGGTCAAGAGCCCTTGCAGGAACTGAGCTCCACCCATCAGCTTTAGACCTTCCTGCCAGCTGGGCTTTGGAGAGGGTCTCTCTGGGTCCAGGGTGGTGGGGTCTATTCTCCGTTGGAAGAGCAAGAGACAACAGTCCATGATTCGCATGATGAGATGAGGAGGTTTAGCCAGTTTCTTAACAGTAGAGATATGAGCTGGTTTGATGGTATTTAAGGCTCTCTCAGCTTCATCCAGAGCAGGTTTGGCAGCGGCTAACTTCTCAAGCGCACTCTTTTTATCAACCTGTCAAATTAAAACAAATTTCTCCTGTTAAAATTCAAATTTTATCTAAAAAAAATACTGTACAGTGTAACCCTCACATTGATTCATTAATGTACCCACCTACTTGTACAGATGAACTAACATTAATGTAATTACATATTTGAATACTTACATTAATGTAATTATGAGCTTGTATACGTCTACTTACATTCTTATATACATATAATTGTATACGTCTATTCGCATACTTGTAGACAAATACTTACATTAATGTAATGACATATTTGTATAAATATACTTACATTAATATAATTAATATACTTGTATAATTAATATACTTGTATAATTAATATAATTAATATACTTGTATACATATACTTACATTAATGTAATTACATAATTGTTTGTCTCCTTACATTAATGCAACTACATACTTGTTGACATAAATTACATACTTGAATACATACTTACATTAATGTAATTACATAATTGTATGTATACTTACATTAATGTAACTACATACTTGTTGACATATACTTACATTAATGTAATTACATACTTGAATACATATACTTACATTAATATAATTACATACTTGAAGACAATTAATATACTTATATACATCTACTTCCATTAATATAACTACATACTTGTGTACATATACTTACATTAATCTCATCCACAATTGCCTGGGCTTTGTCCTTGACCTTCTGGACCTGAGCTTTGACCTTCTCTGCTGCTTGAGCACTGACTGTCACCGTTGCTAACACTTGATCTGCTTTCTTTGAGGCAATAGCCAACTCTTTCTCCTTCACCTGAAGTTCCTTACTCAGTTCATTGACAGACACAGTAGCCTCCACAAGCTTAGCCAAACCTGGAAATAAACAGAAATAAATCTTACAAACCTGACAATGTTGAAGTAGTATAAACCATTATGTTATCATATCGGTAAACTGATACTTATGAGGGAGGGCCTGACATTCTGATCCTAGCAGGATCTTCTTCATATTTTACCTACACAGACATTATGTAATACATAAAGCAGTTTGCTAACAGTTTCTTCTCTCTTTAAACTGCTTTAAACTCCCGAAACAGAAGTCAATCGTGAGACCCGTCTCTCACCTGTCTTCATCCTCTCTGCCAACACTCCGATTGAATCCTTCTTTTCCTGATAAATGGTCTTGTAGCCTTCCAGGAAGGATAGATATGATTTAGGGGTGACATGGGTCTGCCTTCTGAACCTCTGAAAGTATTCTACACAAGTCTCAGCCACCATGTCCTGTCAAAGGAAAGTCAAATATCTTAAGTAGATCGTGACCTGTCAGGTTATAATTAGTTATAATAATAATAATAATATTTGATTTTTATATAGCGCTTTATCCCAGCGATAGGTCTCAAAGCACTTTACAGACGCTATATTACCCCTGGTCAATGATAACCTGTCCCAGAGACAATCCCTCCAGTCGGCAGCAGTTATATACTGCGCCCAATGACAGGTTACCTCACAGGTACCCATTTAACCCCTGGGTGGAGAGAGGCAAGTGAGATAAAGCATCTTGCCTAAGGACACAACATTATGAACTAGGCAGCTATCCCTCAATAATGAGAACTATCAGCCAGCACTAATGAATACAGCACACCAGTAGGTATGTATACTCGGTTAAATTGTCTTAATCATAAATGTAGAGTAAATTTGGCAGCCACTCACCTGAAAGACACCCATGACACCGACAACACTCTTCTTGACCTGATCAGTGCACACAATATCAAAATTAGACAAGAAATGATGAGAGACTGCCACTAATGCATCCTTTGGCCAACGGCTGAACCAATCCATGGTACATCCAGAAAACAGACCGGGGAACTTCAACGATCTGTTTCGGAACTTCTCTCCGACCTGTGAGTATAGAATATAGTCAGCAAATTAAGACCAATATAGTTCACAAAGAAAACTGGAACAGACAGAAACTTTTCAAAGAAGAAGGGATACTTACTAGTACACCATATCCCCCAGGTGAGATGTTATTACAATCAAATGTATAATGAGTGAAGGCTTCATTCATGAGAGGTAAAGTAAGAAAATTTATAATTTCACAGTCAAGGGTTCCAAAAATGCTACATTTTAAGTTTACGTTTTCAATTCACAGTCAAAGATATTGGCTATTATAATACATGGCAAGGATTAAAATATGGATACATTTGTGATAAAAGAAACTGGAATTTTGCACATGGTATTGTTGGAGTTGTGTGCTGTGACTCAGCTTATGTCATATATTCCTTCTTCGTTTTTAAGAAAGTTACAAATTGAGGACTAAGTATGAATGTCAAATTATTGTCAAACACATATGCAAATACAAATGTTTTTTAAATTCTAACATCATGCACTTACTGCAATACTAACATACCTCTCATACTGTTGAAAAATGTTTGAAATTAATGGTAACATAGATAGTTATGTATAGGAGCTGTTCTGTATAGAGTATAAGGTTATATGTATACTAAGGTATTGTATTTATACTTACAGGAGAAAAGCACAGGACAACATGGAGGTTAGTCTTAGCCCTAGAGAGGAAATACTCATATAGGTTTTCATTGGTTGGTGGTCGTCGTGGAAACTCCTTCTTCATGACCGGAATGAGCTCTCCGTTTATCTCGTCAATCTCATCACGAGCGAAGAGGTTGGAGACCTGAACAGAATGATCAAAACAACGAGGTGAAGAATTAAATACGTAACGAAGATAAACAACCGGAGACGGGACTGATCGGTATCTGGTGTAACCAGGGAAGGGTAAAGAGAATAGGCTGGCAATCTGCTAAACAGTCATTATGTTGAGGGAAAGAAATGGTCTATTTTTTAGTTTCATTACAATAACACAAAACAAAACTCTTGCCATTGTGTAAACTGTTACATGAGCTATGACTGAATTCATTTGTGGTACTACTGTTGTATAATGACAATATTACTACTAGTTGAAACCACATAATGGTCTTGAAGCAAGCCCTAGCTTATTGGTCTTGAAGCAAGCCCTAGCTTAAATGGTCATGAAGGGTTAATAATGTTGCCCGCCCCGGCTTAAATCGTCATGAATGGTTGATAAGGTTGCCAAACTGCTTCAGGTAGTTAGTCAAGTGTTTACCTCTCCGGACGCTAAGACATTGTTCATGTACTCCAGAAAGCCTTCATCTTTAATTTCATTGTCAGTGAAAATAAAGGTGATGCCCTGACCCTGCTGGCCAGCTGTACGGTAGAGATACTTCAAGTCATCCATCAGATTGCTAGAATTGTAAGATCTGAAGGCAAGAGATATCATAAAGGTAAGGACCTACAGATAAAATACAGGATCAGGTCTAACATATTTAGTTTGGAAGTAAAGACCAATGGCTTAAAATTCAAACATCACAGATAGCCAAAATGAACTCTATTTTTTAAGCTAGAATTGTAAGATCTGAAGGCAAGAGATATCATAAAGGTAAGGACCTACAGATAAAATACAGGATCAGGTCTAACATATTTAGTTTGGAAGTAAAGACCAATAGCTTAAAATTCAAACATCACAGATAGCCAAAATGAACTCCATTTCTTGGGCTAGAATTGTAAGATCTGAAGGCAAGAGATATCATAAAGGTAAGGACCTACAGATAAAATACAGGATCAGGTCTAGCATTGGTAATGTGGAAGTAAAGACAAATAGCTTGAAAATTCAAACATCACAGATAGCCAAAATGAACTCCATTTCTTAGGCTAGAATTGTAAGATCTGAAGGCAAGAGATATCATAAAGGGGCGACCTACCTCGTCAGTGTAATTTGGAAAATTTTGTATCCAGCGATGAAGGAGGCTAATCTGGTTAAACTCTGCTTGCCAGAACCCCCAACACCAACCAACAGGGCATTGCCTCTCGGGGTACGGATAATACGAGAGATCTTTACCAAATGGACCATAGCATCCTGTAAAGGGAGAGAAGATATACTATCAAGTAATGCATGAATGTTACCCTGTGTGTTCACAGTATATTACTAAGCATGTAGCAACATCAAATACTGACCAACAATTATCTTTAATAAGTTGCATCAATGGCTAGCTTGATTTGGAATAAGTCACATGTTTTCAAACTAAGGTTCCAAGAGAACAGTAGACAATTGTCAATGCTGGAGCGATCTTGTTATGTACTGTAACAAAACAGAGCATGGAATCCACCATCTTAATGCCTTACATCCCCTTTAGTGTACTGTACCTGTACAGATGTCTGACATCATACAACTTTATATCTTAGTATACTGGGGAAAACAAAAAACAAAAAAAAACAGTCAAATTCTGGCATCACCATGGTCATCATCCCATCTCCAATAACTGATAGCTTACAGCTCTTATTGAATAACAGAGTATACAGTGTAGAAGTGGGTAGTGGGTAGTGGGCTGCAATGAATAGTGTGGTCCTCAAAGTATGTTCAGAGGATGACAGAAAGGATAATTGTTTCTCCTCGATACTTTCAACCACCTTCATCATTAATACCTCTACCAGCTCTACCATCCTCTAAATAGATGTCTCTCAAGCTAACTCTTTTCCTTGCTTCTGTTCCCATCTCCATCAACCGAATAATGCATCCTTGATTCAAAATACACAGCCTGCCTCTGTATAGCAACAAAATACTACATTTTGAACCGTATTCAAAATAAAGCAAGCAGTAGTAATATATAGTCTACATACATTGAAGAAGACCAGATCCATGGTAGCTCCTCTTACAGTCTCGTTATACATTTGTTGAAACATAATCAGTCTATTGTTGAGGTGATCATAACCCTCGATCGGCTCATAAATCTTCGGAGCTTCGAAATCGGCATCGTCTGGCTCTTCACCTACAAACAATGGAGAGAAGGGAATTTGAAAACTGATTGAGTAACATTCCATCCTATCCTAATGACAAAGAAAACTGTAGGATACAGAGCAACTTATAGCAGCTTGAGATCAGATCATTTTTGCTGTCATCTGTTTCATTCAGAACTAATACAGAGAGTCCTCATATTAGGTTTGGTTTCTATATTACACCAGAAATATCAGATGTTTACTCTCAATCCTGAGTTTCAGTATTTCACAAATGTAAGTTCATGTTTTGGCTGTGATATGTTCTTAATACTTAATGCAACACAGCTCAAGGAGAGGGGTGAGGGAGGAGGGGAGGGAGAAGGGGACAGAAGAGGGGGTGAAGGGGGGAGGAGGGGGGTTACCTGTTGCTTCAGGAGCATCTCTAAGAAAGTCTACAAAGTAAGGATCTTTAGGAATCTGCTCTGCCAAGGCAGTACCAAGGTCTTCTTCTATTGTCTAGAAACAAAAAACAAAAAGAAAAGGATTTTTTTTAAAGCTTAACAGCAGGTAGTGTCATAACCGCAATCA
The DNA here is from genome assembly GCA_000934455.1 of Apostichopus parvimensis. NCBI lineage: Eukaryota > Metazoa > Echinodermata > Holothuroidea > Aspidochirotida > Stichopodidae > Apostichopus > Apostichopus parvimensis. The sequence goes on from KN884437.1 coordinate 52,504, forward strand.
ATTACTGTATAACCAAAGCAATAATAAATACAAATAAACCTTTAGTACAATGGCCTCCATCAAGAGTCAAGATACCACAAACATTCCACACATAATTACTAGAGACTAATAACTACAAAGATGTTAGGTGATACAAATCTCACCTGCTGACATCAAACCAACCTTCATCCTGGAGTTTGTAAACAGCTACAATCACTACAGGGCTACATTTCATGTCAGCTACCACACAGATACATTCAATTGTACCACAAAGGTCTTAGGTGTGACAAATCTCACCTTTTTGAGCATGACCTCAAACCAATCTTTGTCTTCCTGGTTGGTGAACCTGTCGGCTATGACACGGCTACATTCATGTTTCCATAATGCGAGCATTACTGTGTCATTTGTAACCACGTCACTCAGTGTGTTCAGCATTCCCTGTCATTGAAGCAAAACAGAAACTATGAAAATGAATTCAAAACTGAGAGTGAACATTCTTGGTATCCTATTTTATATTCATTGTGTTCATCAGGCCTACCATACCCTTTTTACATCCTGAAACATTTAGTAAAAGAACTTTGACTTAACTTAATAATCTGTTGGTAAACACTATAGAGAAACCAACCAAACCCTAATGCTAATGTTTTGCTAATTCACACCTTTAGTTAAACATTATTACATTTACAGTCCTCTGTAATTAAAAGTTAAGATTTAAACAAAACTTTCAGAGTTGATAATTTTCTCTTTGACTTCAGTTCTAAATTGCTACTCTACTCAAGCTGCATCCATTTTATTTTTCATATTCATATTTTAAGGGGTTTTGTTATTTTGTTACTTAAATTTACTTAAAACTCACTTTTTTAATTTTTAGGAATTTCACTGTAAATCCATATTATTTTTAAAATTATTCCTTCATATATTTTTGATATAATTATTTAAGCTGTGTCAAGTTTATTCTTCATATTCATATTTTAAGGGTTTTGTCATTTTGTTGTCATTGTAAAGCGCTCTTGAACATGCTTAAGCATGAAAAGAGCGCTATATAAATTTGAAAAATAATAATAATAACAATATTCTAGGATAAACCTACTTGTATTGCTGTATCTGTATGCTGCCCTTACCTGCCAAATACGACTGAGATCTCTCAAGTTGAAGATGTAACTTAGCCGGGGTTGGTAACATCTTTATCTTGGTCCTTTGCCAGAGTTTACGAGTGCAGGAAACCAAACCACTGGCTAGCTGGCATACCTCTTCAGGGAAACCTCTCTCCTATTTCAATGAACAATCATATCAATATTGCAGAAACTTATGACATAGAAAGATAAGAAAAAACCTTCATTAATGTTCATTGCGATGTCTTAAAAGTGTTTGTACTGTGAAGGTTGTCGTTTTGATTTCCATCTGTTGTACCTATCAATGGTGCTATGGATGATTAAATGCAAGATAACACACTGAAACTATGTTGCAGTTTATAGCTGACACTTGTACAACTCTGTAAATAACAACGGATCCACAGAATAACAACAGATCTGTAATAAACAACATATTTACGGTTATATTCTACTATCTTCAAGCACGAACATTTTGTAAGACTGTTGCCAAAAAAACATGGAAAATTCTATGCTCAAATATGAAAATATGAAGTAAACAAAGTGTTAGTGAAATAGAACGTAAAACCGTTAGGTATCTGTTTAAAAAAGGGATTTCCCCCAAACCTATCTGTCATATATTTGTTACTTTTATAATGCTGTGGGAATACCTTCAAATAAAACTCAATACACAAATATATCATAGAAGATAAGATACAGAAAGCTACCTTGATCACAGAACATTAACTTCTCAAAATATATCAGTATATATTAGTTTAAAATTCTAACAATGATGAAATGATTCTCTCACCTGGCAGTAGTGGCCCTCTGCTACCGTGCTGAAGATTTTATCAATAGATGTATTGGATGGCAGGGTACAGTTGAAGACATTGAACTGTCTCTTAAGACGTTCAGGGATGTCATTCCTCCCTCCTCCAGGTTGGATCATGGCTGCTAGGAACTGAATGTCCACAATGTTTGTGAATTCTCCTGGTTTCTCCAGACTGTAGAATCCTTTCATTGCCATGTGTTGTCTGACAATTTCATTTGTGATCTACAAGTGCAAAGGACGTTAATATGGTCATCAAAAGAAATCTTTTTGTAGTTGTCATCTGTGTACACCTTATGACTAGACTAGTGTAGCATTGCGGATACCATAACCATATCCTGAACACCCTGACAAGAGAGGCAATCTAAACTAATACTTTCTAGAAGTACAAATCAGCTACAGAAAATGATATCACAACTGTAATGTAAACAACATATACTAATACCACAGATTAAGGCCTGCTATTAAATAGGTGACTTCACCACGAACCTTGAAATGTTAAGAAAGTAAGAAAATATACCTTTCATCATTTATTCTGTATCACAACTCAATTGCACCATTTATTGTTGATAACTATACCTAGCTTCATGACTATTTTACTAGCACTACATACTGATAAGAATATAGATATCATGAGTTAATATGTGAGTATCATTACTCAATCCCCTCTTTTGTCAATGATAACCAAATAAATATCATGATTTAATCCCCAGCTATCATTACCTGATCACCCCATTCATTGATAACAGGCATGTTGATGTCATCTATGAAGATGGTCATACTCTTGCCAGCCGGAGGTCCATATGTTGTACCAACCCTCTTATCCACACAGCCTTCAATGGTACGCTGTAAAAGAGATTAAATAAATGGAAATAAATGTTGTCATCTTTCTTTGTTTTTGTAGGAATAATAAAAAAATATATATATAGAAAAAAATATATAGCATTTTATTCTGAAAATATGATTTTAAGAAAAATACACAACATGATTTTAGCTCTCAATGGTACGCTATAAAAGAGATTAAGTATATGGAATAAATGTTTTCACCTTCCCATGTATTGTAGGAATCATAAAAAAAAATATCATTTTATTCTGAAAATATGATTGTAAGAAAAATACACAACATGATTTTAGCTCTC
>KN884438.1:59723-77126 GCA_000934455.1 Apostichopus parvimensis
ATAAAATAGACGTTTTCTTTACCAATGCGTATCGACTTTAGTGTGCATTTTCAATCATGTAGCGGCGGGAATTCTCTCCATAGTCCGTAGCTGTCAAGGCGTAGGCGGTATATGAATATTCATATACTTCAGTATAATGATTACCATTGGTTCATGACGGGACCTTCGCTGGTTTACTTCTGTCGACTTAACCTTTGACCGTTTATTTAAAAGTAAAAGCCATGAAGGAGCATGACCAAGTATGACGACGAAGAAAGTAACCCATTTTGTTGAAAAAAAAAGAAGGATACCGCAAATCGTTCACATCGGATGTAATAAATTGATAAGCACAGCGGGCTCTGGGTGGGGTGCTACTCGACGGCATCAGTAATTGCTTTAGGTCTTCATGAGGTACGCCGCCAGAATCGAACTAAGAGCAGCTGACTTTCAGCTGGACATATATTCAGAGCTACAAGGAAAGCCGTTAAAATGACTTTATTATAGCCAGGACACTACTATTAAAATTTATAAATGATTACAAATTTTGAGTAAGTTTGTTTAATACTATTCATACAACTAATCTGAAACGCTTAGGAAGATTTACGAAACAAGTTCTCTTCCATTTTCTATGAACTATATTTTAAAGATATGAGCGAATTAAACCTACATAGAATGGTTTCATGCCGTACGGACAAGGTATTTCTTTGCGTGTTGGAACCCTATAGATTCTTCTCAGTACGTTACACAGGATTGATAAAACACTAATATTCATAAAAAAATACATAGATAATGTACCCATGAACCAATGACTTACAGCCTACCCCATCTCGCACACTTGCTTTTAAATCAAGGAGCCTGAAACAAGCTGTTATTTCAATCATGCCCTGCTGAAAAGATGAAATGAGGCAATAACATCTGTATTTTAAGCGAAATAATAAAACAATACTCATGCGACAACTCTATTGCAGTAGACCATTAATAACTCGCTAACTAAGTGTAATCTATTAGATAAAGATTGAGGGCTATCCAGTTAGGTGTTAAATTTTACATGGCTTGGTCAAAGTAACACAAAGATGGCAAACAAAACAATCTTCGGCAAGCATATATGGAACCACGGTTTAACCCAAAGTGATCTATTATAGTATACGCTTCTACGTTGACACTTTCTTCACTTAAAAAGTGCTAATATTCTAATATTGCGCCTATGGTGTGGACATTATTTCTTATGTATTTTGTATTTTTTATGACCTTACATTAACTTAACATTGACTTTATTCTGATATACTAATCACTGCACATATCCATTCCCTCAATTGGAACGCAAATATTGCCATGACCATTGGTCAAACCAACTGCAAATTGTTATTTTGACAAGGCTGTACTTGATTGCATTGCGTTGAATTGCATTGCCCTTTGCCTTTACTAATTTTGACGTGACACAAATAAGTTAACTCTCATAACATATATATTTTATGAAAACCCTACCTCGGTTCTGTCTGGGTGGTCGAATTTGCATAGCGATACTCGCATGCCATTAACAAAATGGCTCGACGTTCTTAAGAAGAAACCTAACCATTAAATCCGTTATGCATCACTTTGAGAATTTCTATAATGCTTCAAAACGTGGACGAGCGTTCCCTTTAACATCTAATTTAGTCATTTTCCCCGCTACAAGTAGGTGATCCTGGTGTGACCTTACGTGACCTTAAATCATCTCGCTGACAAATTCAATGTGTTCGCAACCCGTTGAATCCGTTTCAGGTTTTCTACATAAGAACCAGAATTTAAAGTGGCGGATTTTGTAAAACAAACAGAGGGCTTGAAAGTAAATCCAGGGGGATTTGGTTAACCTATCTGCGGAGCAAGTATTCGCCGGAAGCAACTGGCGTAAATTTAAAGGGTGATGTAGAATGTATTTATTATGTTGAGTAAGGTGATCTGCATATATACTCAAACATCATTGCTCTTAAAGGAGGACTTTAGGCACAGAAATAATGTTGACAAGTTTTTGACCATCAAGAAACACTGTTATTTGTTTACGTTGTAATTTATACTATTTTGTTTGCGATAAATGACCCTTTAGACATCTGACGCTCATCAATGAAATGGTTTGACTACTTACTCTAACCCACAGACCATTAAATCAGTTCCTCATGATACAAAACAAAAGTCGATAGGAAACGACCTTTAAGACCTTAAAAAAACACGTTTGCAATGCATCAGTACAAATCTTCCAAGGACAAGTGGTGTCCAATATCAGCCATATGAACGAGTTTTGATTGAGTTATTACCATTTATAAACAATGCATTAAAGTTAACATTTATGCTTTTGGACCGACTGCCAAGGGCTGACGTCATCTTCAGTTTAGCGTAAACGAGCATTCCAGAGATTTATCATAATTTAAAGAAAATATCTTGGAAACCGAAAGAAGCTTGGAAAGATTACTAACACTATTTTGTTACTTTTTGCCTGGACGATTACTGTCAAGACTGAAATTCTGCCTAAAGTCATCCATTAAATTAGGAAAGAAGAAAATCAGCCGTGACACTTGCACACCATTTATTGCCCGTCTTATCAATGGAGAGGGTTAATCGAGAATAGACATTAAAGAAGTCTTCAGAACAGATATTTAAAACCGGTGCTGTGGCCAAGTGGATAAAGGCGGTGGCATTTGAAGCAATGAGGCTTAGCAATAGGGAGGTCCCGGGTTCGATACCCGGCCGGGTCATAGTTAGGTGGGTTTTTCATCCAAGAGCAATCTACGGTTTTCACATCTGAAATGACTTTCTAAATTGAAAAGATTCCAAATTTGAGTTAAAATGTTGAATTGGAAGCCACTCGACGTGTAAGTTGTAATCCATAAGCCCTTGCGGGCTTCTCCCACATTTGTGGTCGCTTAAGCGTCGTAAAAATAACTGCTGATTATTATTAAGAAGTCTCGTTTGACCAGAAGGTTAGGACACTTCTGAACCGGTTTCGGGATCACAAATCCTAAAGAGTATCATAAACAAAAATAGGTCTTCGGAACGTACGTACGTTCACAAATTTAACCAAACAGTTTCATATTTGTTGACAATCTCTAGAGTTAATAATTAGTATGCAGTTAGAAACTTAAAAGGAGACACAAACCCAACCGTGATTTTTAACCTTAGGCCTGTTTACATGACAAAGATCGTTGCGAAGAACGACTCCCCCAAACACGTAAGAAAGATCGTTAGTGAGATAACCTAGGTTTAAAAGTTGTGTCTTTGAGCTATCACTGTCTAAAATCTGCGATGTCGTGCTACTAGTATTTGAAACCTTTTACATTTCATTTGCTTTTATTTTCATATTTCCAAGGTAAAATGTTAGCAATGTCACACTGAAACCAATGTCATCATAGGTCATGTTAAGAGCTTAAATATTACAAAACCCATCTGCATTACAGAAAAACATTGCAATACATACACAAATAAAACTGAGGTACATTTGGCTAGATGATGGCATTATTTAGACTTGATCAAGTCTTCAGCCTTGTGTTTGATGGAACATTACATCTGTGATATCTCCTAAATGGAATAAGAATTTTCTTAGTTGTTTGGGAAAGCTGTCACTAACAGTTATCCCTGCCCCTATACTAACGACGATATTTGTGTTTTCAACTCTTTTAAACTTGCTCTGGACTGTGTAGAGATGAACATGTAAAACCGGTGTATGCTACAGTACAACTAACGTTTAGAAACATTCACTGTAGCACATAATGCACAAGGCTAACATGCATAAAGTTTATACGTTATGTGCATGTAAAGACTACCTGTCAATTTATTTATTATATTTTAAAGGCAGTTAAGTAACAAGTAAAACGTCTAGGAAGATATTTTTATATCTTCTACGACCATTAAAACAATTTGTCTGCTTTGTAGCTACTTCACGTTCTGTGTGTGTGTGTGTGTAATCTCATGTAAACGTATGTGAAAGCGTTAAACCTAAAATAGATTTTCAAAGCAACAGTCTATGATGTTGAAAAAATTCCAATGTATTTACCAATTGCTATCAACAATCTAGCCTATTTTCGATTGCCTAATCGCAACGAAACAAATCTCCACATTACCATTCTTTTGGGGAAAGAGTATACAAGATAGGAGGGCGCTATTAAGTAATTGGTAATGTGTAGTTCCCCAGCGTAACATAACATCCAACCCTCGTCATTTAATGGATAGGTACTAGGAACCTATAGGTGTCAGAGAATCTTTTCAACAACTTGCTCTTAAAAGTAATCCGTCATTGTACACCATTGTAAACCCATCTGCAGGTTAAAAGTCTCAGTACGTGTTTGCCGAATTTAAGCTTCGACCTTTCCAGCTTACTGCACTAAGAGTTCAGTGAAAATGACACCGTTCTATGTAATTTTCATATCAATATTTATTGTTTTTATTGGGTTATCTGTCGTTAAATAGGTTGAGCTGAATAAAATTCGCCAGATTTATTAACGAGTCCGTAGATTCTACAAACTTCAATCAAACTTTGCAAGCATCCGCCCAACTGATCATGCGCCAATCAAATCTCTCTGTTTTGTTTACGGCCGTTAGGCCTATGCTTACTTCTACTTCCGTGGCTAGCCTGTTTTAGGTCCCTGCTCTTGTTTCTTTCTCTCGGTCTTACCGATATAGCTTGCGAAATTGTGTCATTTCCTTCCATTGCAAGGAATAAACAGGTGTTTTCAGACGTTTCCTCCGTGGAATTGTAAAAAGTGGATGATACGAGTATAGGACTGCGTTAAAATCTTGATCGGGCGGCATGTGTAGACTATTTTGTTTACATTTGTGTAATGAACATGCTGACATGGGCGGTCGCGGTTATTTTACGGTAAATCATTCGCACCATAAGGGCAACAGAAAATAAATTTCTTTCTTTCGATTGCGACAGCTTTTCTCCATTAAACCCACCTGGTCAGAGTGCATTTAGAATAAGAAACATTGAATCTATTTCGGAAGTTTGTTTTCCGAAATTCATCAGCAAACACGTCTTGAGACTTTAAATGATTTGTAAGTTTTCAGGTTTAGATCGCAATTGACATGAACCTAAGCAACCTGTTGTGGACTCCGTGCATATCAATCATGAGAGCAATCATTCAAATAAACTTAATCCAAATATCCCTTGATTCTCGCTATTGCTCGTCTTTCTCCTCTGTGTGTGTTTGTTCTTCCGCAATAGAGAATCGTTCCATTGATGCGAAGACAAAACTGTGAAATCTTTCTTTTAACATATAATATTTAAAAGTGTTTTGGATTTCGATCTCTGTTTGCGACAATTGACAATTGATCGCATACCCTCCGTCTCGGCAGTGAACTTGTCATACATAAAAACATTAAAATATGTGACTAATTGTATTATTAACTAGAACCAACGACATGACAACACATGCCTAGCCTAAAGCTTATTGTATAAATACTAAACTGGACACATGATTATTGACTATGCTAGTGTGTATTCTTGTGCATTCTTCTGTGTTGATATTTTTTGTTAATTCATATTATATTTTACCAGTGCTGTAGTCGAGTACTGAAGGTTCCTCGTACCATAGTACCACAGTCCCATGAGAGTCGCCATTTGGGATACCAATCGTCAGTGTCAGTGTACCTTATTTTAAACTCAGAATCAACAGTACGTGCAATTTCCATCCGATTGCGATTACGCTCGAGTACTTTTGATTCATATAATAACGATTACCTTAGTTGTAGTGTAGTAATAATGATAACAGCCTATTTTCATTGATGATGAAAAAACGAAAAATAGGGGGGGGGGGGGCTTATTGCTTATATAATTGTTACAGTACAAATTGAAATATTCAAATATAAAAGAAGTTCTTAACGACCAAGCTGGTGATGTGTTACACTTCTGTTTTTGAGGTGCATATGTCATCTAGCTACTGCATTTGAAGAAGGTCCACCCATCACGATGGAAAAAGCCTTTTTCTTTTGGGCGGGGGGGGGGGGTTCCAGTTGTTGCATTTTGGACGGAAGAACATTCTTATGAAACAATAGGTTTGTAAAACAACATTTTCCCCACTTGTAGTTATTATTGAACAAGTACTTTACACACGGTGTTTACAAGCGCGTGTTTCCGGTGCAACCAGGGGGTAGGAGCCGGGGGTGGGGGCACTAGGGGCATGCCCCCACTTTCTTACAAAATAGCGAATGTGCCCTACTGGAAAATAAAATGTGCCCCTTTGATGAAGAACTGTCTTTTGGATCTCTTAAGCCTTTGTTAATTTTAATATTTAATTTTAATTATTTATTTTTAGTATGTACATGCTATTTTTAAAATGGCATCCCATATATATTTGTAGCACGGTTAACAATAATCAATATCAATAAATAAAAAATCAATGTTCCAGCGCACCATATAGTATTGATAGCATACTAACACATCACACCGGTATATATTTAAGTGATATGACCGGTGTGTATCGGTCTATAGCATAACGAGTGGTGGTTGTGGAATGAGAAAGTGACCCTCTGATGTTGTGCCCCCCCCCACTTTTTGGAAGCTTCCTACCCCCCTGGGTGCAACCCTGCATTTGAGAGTAAAATACTACTGTAGTACAGTAATAATGTGGTTTACTACAAAACTGGTTTTGGTTTCGGTGAAAATAGTAACCTTTGCAATTATGATGACGTACGTCTTTTCTCTACCGTAGTACTCGCGTGTCTCTACTCAACTGCTTGAATATAGTGTACTCATTTTTACTGCATGACTAAGAATCTTGTATTTTCCATGAACATAAGTACTCGATAGGTACTCGAACTCGGATTCCAAATAATGACCTGACATTCGTACTTGGATCTCAACAAGGCTGTACTTTGACTGTTGTATTCTTGGAAGTACAGAAAACAGGATTCCAATCTTCACTAAGGTGGGTCTGCAATCTGCATACTAATTAAGAAGTTTATCCAAACTGTACCGTGCATTTAATTGTTCTGAGTAGCAAGTCTCGGTGTCACGTACCAATGGTATGAGGGTAAAGGGGTAGGTCAATAACTATCAAAATGTGTGGTAACCATTGTCACTGAGAGCAAAGTTCACGAGGTCATAGGTGAAATGAATAATTCAGTCAATTGCTGTGTCAAAAATTCGTCGTAAATGGCCTAGCCGATTTTCCTCAAACTTGGTAGGATCGTGCACCATGATGCACCATGTTGCACCATGGTGCACCATGAACGATTTCACATTATGGGAATAGTAAAATGTTGCTATACATCCAAAGGGACTCCCAAACTTGTAAAAGAGGGTGATGGGAATGCCAGGTACTTTCAAAATGTGTGATCACCAAGTTAACTGATGTCAAAAGTCAATCTTATAGTTTTAGTGCCTTATATATATATGTAAAACCTTCCGTAGCCACTTGACTGCTATTCCCCAGAAAAAATGGTGAGAGCCCAAAGTCAGTTTTTGCTATGAGTACAATAACAAATGCGGAATAGTTCTGCAACCTTCAAATCAAAAGCCAAGTATTATCAAAATATAGTTACACAATGGCGACTGTAGTTAAAACTCAATGCGTAAAATAGCAAATTGAGGTATAGTTTGTCTGTACAGAGTTTATGTATGAAATGTGTGAAGTTTAATCATGTTATTATGTAGCTCATGGTCAATTGGTATGTTGCAGTATTTGGGATGAGATATGCAAATACGTGGAAAGCCCTCTTGTTAGTTTTTGGTTTTGATGCTAACCGTAACCCATGCAGTCATGCAGGCGGAGGAGTATGTGTGTGTAGTGGTGTGCGTGTGTATGCGCGTGTGCGCGCGTGTGTGTGACCCCTTGCTTGTAAATACGATATCTCAAGAAGCTTCTGGGCATCGAAGAAGATATTAACCGAAGAATTGGTATAACCAACGGTGCTTTCAACACACTGTCAAGTATTTTCAAAGCAAAACCATAAGCCGAAACATTAAGCTTAGGATTTTCGAGGCTTTATTAATTTTTTTTGTACAATTGCGAACTGTGGGCCACAACGAAGGATCTTGATCGCAAAATTGACACTTTTCAAAGGAGACTACTTCGTAATATTCTCAACATTAGATGGGCCAATAACAATTGGTTATCAAACGATGAGCTCTACAATGAAACCAACCAAACACCTTGGTCATCCATAGTCGCACATAGAAGATTGAGATTTTTCGGTCATGTAGCAAGACTCCTGGAGGACGCTCCAGCAAAGGTTGCTTTTAGAGAAGCATTGAGACATACTGCTAAACCAGTAGGAAGGCCCGTGACTACCTTGCTTGGAAAAAATAAAGTCGCAATTTTAGGACATTAACATTAACAATTTCGAGAAGCAATAAACCTTGCGCAAGATCGTGATACGTGGCGGAGGTTAATCACTGAGCTTGTCGGATAGACGAGTCTCAACTTACTACTACTACTAAGAAGGGAAGCTTGGACCAATTTCATATTTGGTGAGTAGATGTACTACATTGAGTAAAAGAAGTATATTGTTTTTAGAGGAGGTCAAAGGTCATTTAGGGTTTTCAGGGGTCAAATTGTGAAAACCTAGTAAACACGTTATTCTCCAGAAGGGAAACTTGGATCAATCTCATATTTCGTGTATAGGAGAACCACATTTAGGAGGAAAAGATCGTCGTTTTTTCTAGAGGAGGTCAAATGTCAGTTGGGGTCACCAGAGGTCAAATTGTAAAAACCTTGTAAACACGTTATCTCAAGAATAGAAGCTTGAATCAATCACGTATTTCGTGTGAAGGTCAAGATCCCTATTGTTTTTTGTGAACTTTTGTTCATAGTTCATTTGGGGTCACTAGGGGTCAAAAAGTGAAAAACATGATATCTCAAGAAGAGAAGCTTGGAACAATCTCAAATTTAATGAAGTAGTTGTGACACGTTCAGTATAAAAAGCCTATTGTTTTTTGTGGAGGTCAAATGTCATTTGAAGACCAAATGATGGAAACCTTATTCTATAATCTACCTTATCTCCAACTGACCAGCCTATTCGATAACATGTGCGTTACGCCTCATAAGAATAGGAGGTTGTTGGCATTTGAAAATTTGCTTATGGGCATCCGTAGAATCGAATGAAACCTCACGAACAAAGTTCCGTAGGCCACAGCGTGTCGCTTCGCTGCATACTTTCGCTACGTACATTGTGTAAAAAAAGGTGTACTCTTTGTACAAACAGCGGTGCTATTGGAAGTTTTTCGTCGTATTTCGCAATTGTCGAGATTCAGTGGCAAATAAAAAACTTCAGGTTTGGATGTAGTTACGTTGGGGTAATGGCTAGACGCCGTTTACAAAAATTAACTGTCGCCTAGTTAGATTTTTATCAATTACTGATCTCAATGCGAACTAAGTGTGTAGAAAGGTTCGATATCTGCACGTGCATTATCTACGGGAATTTTTCATGTGCGGAGATTGTTCACAAACTTCATGGAGCATTTACAAACATACAGCGAAAGCATCACTTAAAATCTAATATAACTGGAATGGTTTAAGCTTACGGAGTACGTAGTATGTTTTATGGGCACTCATAAATATGTTGTGTTCATATATTAATTTTTCAACCAATGAAAGTAGGATTAAACGTCGATATCACGACAGCTTGGTTATGCACAGGCAACCCCTGTACAGTAGAGTATGCGCAGGTAGACTACTAACAATAAGCATTGTTAAAAATGTTTCGTGTCAGAATATCAATACACTTAAGGAGGCCAAACATTTCATTTTGCTAAGATTTTCACTCAACACCAGTTGCGAGTGGGAGATAGATGCTCTTTCAACCTTAGATTTTCATTGCGTAAAAGATCGCGTTGATTTAGGCAGTGTAATGGAGTAATAGCGATAGTTTTCGCGCACCAATCTGCAGCTAAAAGAAAAGGAAAATAATTGTGAAAATGTACAAAGTCGCGCTAATCAACTGAGTGGCGGTTCAAAGTAGCAGTGAGGTACTGTATAGGCATAGCACTCGCACAAAACCTATAGCTACTGTATAGTACATGCCTAGCAATAATTGATCCCTAATGTAACAGAAGCCAAGCTATCTTCGTAGATATTGTTGCAGATGTTTATTTTTAATTGTTTGAGACACTACAATAGGCCTAGCTGCTTATTTGTGATTCTGCGACATGTAAATTTACTTTGTTGAGCACTTACTCTTGCTGGAGAGTTTAAATTTCATACGGCACAGAAACATGATTTTCCATGGTGCAATTATGTAGCACCATGTATCTGCCTAAGTGCCTAACCTTTGTTCCCAGAAAGTGTTGATGTTGTATATCTGTACTATGTAGACTTGAACAGCAATCATAGTGCCGAGTGAATTTTGCGTTTTCGCGAGTATATTTTTAGTCACGGTCCCCAAATAGCAAAATTTAAAAAAAATATTTGTCGAGGCCTGAGAAGAGGCCTGTTGTCTTTGGTAGATATCAATATATATGATGCATACAAGAAAAGCGTCCATCTCGGTTATCAGCTGCCAATGTGAATATTGTTTTTCATATCTCAATACTTTATACTGAACTTCTTTGAAGTATGTTGTTCATCCTGGCTATACTCTACAGCCTAGTGTGTCACATTAAGATTATTCATGTAGTATCATCGAAAACACACTGCAGTTTTGCTGTCTGGTTTGTTAGATTACCATTTACTGCTGAGTGGTACCTCGCTATATGTAAATGGAACACCCAACAAAGATGATAGTATGCACACGTTCTCGAACATCTTGTGCTTGTCATAGGAATCCCTCCCAGAAATCAATCAATGGTATCTGGGCAAATTCACATTAAAACCTATGAAATAAAGATACTTCAGGGCCGTGGGCTGGATAGAAACCCTAGGGTGCAGTTGAGGAACATCGAGAAACATTTTGTATCGCCAAGAGGTTGCATTGTGCACGGTGCATTGGTGTGCGTATATAACACGGCCTTTTTTGAGGATTTTTTAGTGGGTGGGTCATTACCCAAATGGGACGACATGACACTATCTAAGCGGAGCACCATCATCGGTTGATTTTTTTGCCAAAATGCCACCCAGATAACCGAAAATGACATTCCCCATGCCTTTTATGTTAGATCTCATGTTTTAGAAATTTACACCTAGAAATTAATCGGGAATTTAGGTGTAAATTAATTGTTAAGTTTGTGTTATCATTATTTGTTTTACATGCCAAAAAGGGACCTATACTTGAGGGGGAGGGGGGGGGGGATGAGCTGAGTGGTAGGGCTGTGTAGGTGACTTTGCCTCAATATTCTTAGTTAGAACATTGTTATAGGGGCTAACAATGAAACTGATAGGACTATATAAAACATATATACGGAATACATATATTTATGAACAGTAGTTTCACATTAAACTGCTACACTGTTCACGCAGGTTAAATCTTAGGAGCAATCTACGTTTATTGTTATTCTTACCAAACTCGTGAAAACCAAAACAAAGTCGCGTGACGACCGGTTAAAATAAACATGTTCATTTTGAACGCCATTCCTTCAATACATGCCTAAAATCTTGAGGTAGCACACTGTTGACTAATGAAATCAGAAGAAATGATATGATCAAACTAACTGAAAAAGCGCATACTGTCCAGGCGTTCACATTGACGTAGGCCTACTTTAGGAAGTGCAGATCTCACGGGAACGTCTGCCCCTTCCCCTGCCCCCCCCCCCTCAAGCGTAGGCTACGACCCTGTACTTGGCGTCAGTTAACTTAATCACAAATATAATATTTTGTGAACATACGTACAAAACTAGAACTTGAGGTATAATGAGTAACATGGTTTTAACAACAACATGACTATCAGCTTAGCACCCAGGCTTAGCACAATATATTTATCTGTCTTAAAACTCCTATGTAACATATAATTATCTCAAAAACTATCATGTGGCATTACTAACCAAATTGAATGCACAATATAATTCACATGTAGTGTGAGAATGCTTGAACGTGATGAAACAACATACTGTACAAGACGAAAAATAATAAATTGGAAAAGGAGATAAGCGCATGCTGCGGGCTTTCATAATCCGCTGGCTTAGCATATAGCCTCAGTGATATATGAGCGCGGTTCCTCATTTAATTTACGCTATAAATGAAATACGTAATTCTTATTTAAACCCAATTTAAAAGTTATATTTTCTCATCGGCCGAGGGAGGGGTAAAACATTAGTAACTACTTATCTCACAGCACAATGTCTGAGCTCCTTTCATGAGATAGAAGGGCTGATAGGTTTAGCGCCTACTTGAGATACTAAAACTGAGTTGGGGGGGGGGGCGGGGGCCTTGATGTTGTGTCCCCTACCCAGCATATGTGCACTTTTTGCCGCTTGTGCTAAATATCACTGTTAATAACATGAATATTAGTGAACAAGAGAGCTGATATGTCTTATAAATGCGTGATGAAACAACTGTACTGTACTGAAAAATATTTGCAATTTTTGCCGCTTGTGCTAAATATCAATGTTAATAACATGAATATTAGTGAACACGAGAGCTGATATGTCTTATAATTGCAGTTGATTTCCAACCCACTTACCCACCCCTACTCTTTTGAGACCGACTTTAGTGACTGACAGAGCAACGTTTCGAAAAGTAAATCTACAAAAGAAGCAATTTGCTTTATAATTACAACTGCACATATAGTTATTCTCTGGGAGTACAAAAAAGATTATTTACTCTAAAATTCTATGGAGAGTATAAAGCAGAGCCCTAGTTGAGGACCAGGGACAAAGCCCTCAAAACTGCGGTGATTTTAGGTATTTCAACATGTTCTCTCGTAGCGAGTTTAAAGCACAGCAGTACAAGTGTGACATAGGATTTCAATTTCTCTTCATTGTAGTTGAAAACCCTGGTGGGAGTCCAGGGGCGAAACATTTGGAGATATTTCTAGTTTTTTCGACAATAAAACGAAGAAACTAATGATAGAAAGAGGAGTTAAGATTTCTCTGGAATGTGTTCTAAATCCTGGTGGCGGCGGTCCTGTGGACTTCAGTTGCAGCGTTTGCAGATATTTCTGGTCCTAAGTTGAAGCAATTTTAAAGAACTTAAATACATTTCTGAAGGAGTTCAATTGCAGCGGAATGTATTACAACCCCGGAAGGGGTCCGGGGACGGGGCCCCGGAAGCTGTAGCATTATGTTAGCCTAATAGTATCCAAATCTGTGAGATGTAGATGTGATCGAGAAATAGGGAGAACTATTTTGTTTTCTTTCCCTTCATTGTTCTTTTCTTACCACCATTATTTGTTCATGAGCGAGTCCACGCTGAATTCTTCTCCAATTTGACACCGATTTTGGCATCAATTTGAGACCGACTTTTTATTTTCACATCTATATGCTCCTGAGTGGGTGTTGCCCATTACCTTGAAGAAATTGAACTAGAATGGCTCTTACACCGCGCTTATCCTTATCATAAAAATAATTAAATAACCAACTGGCTTATTGATTCCTAGCCACATTTGTCTGAGAACATTCAACTGAAACACTGCAAACAAGGTTTAGGTATTGAACATGACTGAGTGATCATGTTCTTGGCTCTTATTGCACTAATGTGGACCTACCTATCAAGTACAAATTTCACACAAGCAGGACTTTTATGGTTTAAAGGTTTTTCGGAATTTGACCTTCAACCAAGATGTATAGTTTGAGTAATCGTGTTTACAAGGTTTTTCGACATTGTTGACCTCAATTGGCCTTTGCCTTCTTCATTTTCAACAGGGTTTGTGAACTCACAAAGAAACAGCTACATGCCAAGTATGAACTTCAACGAAGCTGCCATGTTTGAGTTTTCATGTTCACAAGGTTTCATTTGAGGGTCCTTGTAGTCACCAAGGGAAATTTACATTTGTTGACCTAAAATTACCCTTGTCCACCAACTTCAGTAGAGATCTTGTACTCACCAACTACAATCTATGCATACCAAGTATGAGTTCCAACCCAGATTTAAACTGTTTACCTCAAATGACCTTTGACATCCTACAAGTCGATAGAGTTCTTGTACTAGATATCTTGTCAGAATTTTACCCACGTTGCCCTCAAATGTCCGTTGATCTTCACAGAAAAAGATATGGTTGTTGAAGTCAAGGTTGTGGGTTTACACACCCAGTTTGAAGTTTAGGCAACGTGTGTTTTTATATTTCAATGGTTACAAGCCAAAGGTACTTGGCATATTAAACAAGTATTCAATAAGAACGGATATTTCGGTGGCAATATTATTTCTAGTCCACTATCCCACGTTGTCAGTTGAAAACCCCATCCTCAATATTTTGTCCCTAACTCGATAAGATATGAATGTTACCTATTTTTACTGATAAAACAACCCTTCCTTATTCAAAAAATTGGATCAAAGTAGGTGGTCTATGATCATGGCACAAACTTTAACTTTCATGTGATAATTTTCTTGTTCAGATTTCCTTAAAATGCTGGTGAAACGATTGCTTAGCTGTCATTGTTTTCTGTTGTGTATTTAGAATCTTATGAAGATGCAACTTTTTATGGAAACATTTTTCCACTG
The DNA here is from genome assembly GCA_000934455.1 of Apostichopus parvimensis. NCBI lineage: Eukaryota > Metazoa > Echinodermata > Holothuroidea > Aspidochirotida > Stichopodidae > Apostichopus > Apostichopus parvimensis. The sequence continues at coordinate 74,201 of KN884438.1, forward strand.
CCGACAGAAGCTTTAAGAAGAAAACGAAACAAATTAACATTTTATGCTGTCACAAGAGATGCTTAAAATGATGCTTAAAATGATGCTTAAAATGCCAAGCAGAATATCAAGACTTAGCCTCTAGGTCAACCGCACATTAATTGCATGTACGTTGCATATGCAGAATCATGTTTGAAGACAGTATTGTGATTATGGCATCGATTGTTTAATGCTAACTACCTGTTATTTATGCCCATTTGGACGAAAAAATAAAATCCACATATCTTGTACAGAACATTGTTTTACGTTGGCATACACTAACACACAAGAAGTACAATGAAAGGCTAAAAATATCCTCAGAGATTAAAAAAAATAAAATAAATTAACACACAGTTTTTCAGCATTTGTTTGTCAGCTGTGGAATATCTATTTGTGTGGTATTTACACATTTGTGTTCACTACTTGCCATGGTAACATAAACAGAACAAACCATGTATTCTTAATGAATATTGGTACCGCCATCGATGCTTCTCTTCAGCGCTTCACTTTATAGTCCGTTGAGTGAAACTGGTAGGAAGTGGAATATGATCACGAAAGCTAACCGGCAACTTAACTGAGTAGACATACATCAAAGGGCGAAGAGTTTTCATAAACAATGTTCAGTTGTCTATTATAACGATTTTGTTTTATGTTCCCTATGCAGAACCATCACATATAGAGTAGTAGATAAAATTTCGCGTACGGTTGATTGCGTCCATAACCACTACCAGAAACTTATTAGCCTTTAAGAGACTTTCAAACTCATCTGACAGGATGCTCAGTGAGGTCTGCTGTGTCGTCCATGCAAAATGTCGGGAATCTTTGTTGACAGGTCTCATTATTTCGCGTATTACAAACAATAGCTCAATAGCATAATATACTGTAGACTGAATTTACGAAAAAGTATGTTTAATGAAATTGCGTCCTGTCGTTGTCAAGCGTACTTGGGGTCAGAGCGGTCTATACCACAACCAAATGTATTCCATGTGAGAGCATTTTATTCCTATGATGAAAAGGAGACAGGCAATGTTTTTTACTTGTGATTTAACACTTTGGCACGACTGTGGCAGCAATATGGTTTGAAGCTGTTAATTGTTAGCGACACCCACAAGACTCAACAATCATATCGTCATACCGTCTTAAAACGACGTTTTCATCATCATCGAAGAACAACAGAGATATTGGAGAAAGCCGGACAGGCGCACAGCAGACATCTGGTACTGATTCGTAATCCAATCTACTAACCAGTGTCTGAATAACTGCGTGGTTTGTACCATTCTGCTGTTCTCCTATAGGAAAGATGCACTCACCAGCACAATAGTATGCTTGGTAGCCGGTAGGTGCAATGATCCAGTCATCCCATCCGACCTCACGAAAACCTACGTAAAGTGAATGTCTCTGACAAGCATCGGACAATTCTTTAACGGGAGGGTCTCGTTTATTGTTTTGAGAGCTTCGCTTGCTTCTCCCTTTGCACCTTTCACCCTCCATCGACACAGTGACCAGATTAGTAAATTGTTGAGCAGGACGATGCATTTTACTCATAAACCGCTCACATTGACTTTTGAGCACGGTCGACAAGCAATGGACAGTAATATTGATGACATGTTTGGCCTCCAGATCGTTTCGCCAGAATTGAACCAGTGGTAGAACGTCAACCCCGACTTTCGTTGCGTCTGATGTATGATTGCTAACGAGATCTTTGAAAAGAACGTTAGTCTTCGTTGTCTTTTCTTCTCTAGGGATGCTAGAAATGCTGAGCTGGAAGTAATCGACTAATGTCTTAGCTCGGAGATTGATAAGTGATTCTAACCTTAGATGTGCTCCCGTCAATTTTTCTGTCGGTGTGATGGATGACAGATTAAACTCTATAACCCAGTTGGCCTGGTATGAGGTCCTCACTATACTTCGGGAACGTCGCACTGCAGAAGAAAATACGAACATGTTAACAGTATCGTCTACTTGAACGAGAAACATCGTTTCATGACAAAGTCACTGAAAGAAAATGGACATTTAAGATTGATCAGACAAGAAACTATGTTTGTGATGAACAGACTACTGTCTGTTTGTGATCTCCCGATTTTTAAGAGGTTTTTGCTCTATGAAACTAGGTAATCTTATAAGGTTATTTAAAGTTGCTTAATAACGTTCTGTCTTTACAGCAAACGTGTTAATAAAACCGGCCATAGTTGACGCATGGAGCTATAGCTCCATGGTTGACGCAAGCATGCATGAGTCAATGAGTCCTTACTTGCTTCACGTCAACCGATTCACACAGTGATTACAGTAACTACTGTAAATATTTAAAGTTTTGTAACACAGTAAAAACTGGATCGTGCTGATAAATCTGGTAAGCCCCCCCCCTTGCCTCTCCCTGCGGACGCCCATGGGTCCATCTTCCAAGGATTTATGCAGGATCAATGCAGGGGGTCTTGGTTTAGAACATTTGAATGGCCATTTAGCGTGAAAAAGATCGTCATCGACTTGATGTCTTTGAAATGAGATGTCTCAGAGCAATACTGGGTGTCTCCATCTATAGATAAAGTGAGGAACGACACCATCAGACAAAGGCTGAATGTCACAACTACCATCAATGCTGCAATCTGCAAGAGACGCCTGAAATGGGCCGGCGATGTCTTTAGGATGCCGGAGCATCGGCTTCCATACCAAGCATTCAATAATGACTTCAGCAAGCCAAGACCTCCAGGACGACCACCTTCAAGATGGCAGGACCTAATCCAGAAAGACCTAGGTATGACAACCCAAGCTGCTGAAAGCTGCGCAGCAGATAGACCAGATTGGAGGAGGATTACTCGCCAGATGGCAAAGGGACACAGCGTCCTACGCACCTTAGTCAGTAAGTCAGTTAGCATTTATACATTGTCTCCAGTTGACAAATATGTTTTAA
>KN884439.1:0-13876 GCA_000934455.1 Apostichopus parvimensis
ATTTATGGGAAGGTACCTTGCTGGTTCTCTTAATAGGAAACAGAGGGTGGTAATTCAAGGTTGTGCTTCTTCTTGACAGGACGTTACTAGTGGGGATCCACAAGGATCTGGTTTGGGTCCCTTGTTGTTTGTTGCCTATAGTAATGACATTGATGGAGATATTTTGTGTACAGCCAAGAAGGTTGCTGATGCACCAAACTGTATTCTGAGGTCTATTCCAAAAGCGTTTCTGAGAAATTTCAAATTTGGATACCTGGTTTTTTCCTGGTCTCAGCAGTAGCGGAGCGTCCATACAGTCAGGGGGGCGGATGCCCCCCCTGACGGACCCAAATGGACCGCTGGCGCCCTTTTCAGCTTTTTACCACTTTTTACTTATTTGCGATTATTGACTTTTTTATTGCGCTCTCATCTACCTATTGGTATTTGTCACATTTTGGTGTAATTTTCTGACAAATTGGCGATAACACCTATTTATTCTTCGTTTATCTGCAACTTAGCAAGGCTAGAGTGTATCTTTACTCAAAAAATTTCTGTACGCTCCACGCCAACCAATGGTGGCGCTCCGCTTAGATAGTGGCAAAAGCGCCCCTACAGACCATTCTCGCCCCCCCTGACCAATACCCCTAGCTCCGCCACTGGGTCTCAGGGATGGCAAATGCTTATGACATGCAGATTAAGTTTTATCTCTCCCATATAAAGCCAGATATAACTTAATTTATATACATTTAAGACTGTATGCTTATACAAAACGTATTTTCCTAGAGGTTTACATTGCCCTATATTGTGGTACTGCACACCTATATCAATGGTAAAGCACTTACAGTGCACACTAAGTCAATGGGGGGGGGATGATTAACTCTGACTGGGCTTTTTTTTTCTATCTGGGTTGCTAAGCAACCACATGGAAAGAGTGTAAGAGTGACAAAGGAGATGTGTATTGTTACTCTGGTAGTGAGATAGGAAATGGGAGTGTACACATGGTAGGAGGAGAGAGCAGAAGGTAAATTAGTAGAAAGGATTGGTTAATATTGGAAAGCTAAAAAATTTACCTAAATTGATGTCAGGACATTGGCAAAGGATTCTATAATGAACTGAGCAGTTCGAAGGAAGAAAGCTTTGAAATGGATGGAAACAAGGAAGATAACTTGTGACTGTACTTGCATGGATACTGCATGAATGGAACATACATATCACCCTCCTGGAATTTATTTATAAAAGCAAATATATTACAAGTAAAGGGATAGCATGACCCAATAGAAACAACGTCAATCAGGACCACAGGAGAATAAAAAACTTAACCTTCAAGTATCATTTTAACTTAAAAGCAAACCTGTACCACATGATGCCAGTTTATTTTAGTAAGAAATATGATTTACCTGGGCCCATGAGTTGAATGTACATGTTTATCAGTTTGCACATTACATTTTTACTATATATTACAATGCAGTTGCGTTCTATGTTTCTGTTTCGCATGTGTCTTGTCTCTATATGGGTCTCCATATCAGAACAGAGATAATTGATCAAGCTAGAAAGTTACTCTCAACGCTAGATCCACCGTAACAATAGATAGACTAGTACTAGTATCAGTAAGTAACAACTATAACGGTACAACTTTCAAGATTTTAATCCTTCAGCAACCCTACTTCTATGATCCATGCTATTACTAGAAAAGAAACAAACTTGCAACAACAATCTTGAGTAGCCTTATCTGTAAGTAATCTGCGCTTTTCACTGGAAGAACATTTTCGAGTGAGTCTCACTGTTAGTGTTTACTTAGATACGCACATCTAGCGAGAGGATATGGCAATTTGTAAGAATTTGTTCACAACAACACAAGCAGCATAGAGTGACCGGTGTGAAGTTAGATACTCATTCCTCGTTCCTCTTTCGACATTCGCGAATGAGTAACTGCTATTCAGTTACTTATTCGACAATGGTATCGACGTAACACCCATGGCAAGACGAAAGCTTTCTTACAAGATTTTCAGCATTTGGTCGTGGAAAGAGATTTATCTATGGGTCATATGAACTCTAATGACAATGTAGAAGGGTACCATAATGCGTCTTGCCCGGTCCAAAGAGTTCTTGACCAATTAAAGTGACCACTAAATCAACACTTTATTAAATGAATGTAACGGGACCTGAAAAAATTCTTTAGGCCCCAGTCAAGACCAGCACGTACGCCTTGGACCACCCAACCAATGGGTCATATGAATTCTAATGACAATGTAGAACAGTACCATAATGCGTCTTGCCCGGTCCAAAGAGTGCTTGACCAATTTAAATGACCACTAAATCGTTACTTCTTTAATGAGTGTAACGGGAGCACGAAAAAACTTTGGGCCCTAATTCACTCAGCACGCCTTGGATCACCCAACCGAAGGGTAACAAGAACTCTAAGGACATTGTAGAAGAGTACCATAATGCGTCTTGCCCGGGCCAAAGAGTTCTTGACCAATTTAAATGACCACTAAATCTTGACTTCTTTAATGTGTGTAACGGGACCATGAAAAAGCTTTGGGCCCTAATCCATGCAGCACGCCTTGGACCACCCAACCAATGGGTCATATGAATTTTAAAGACACTGTAGAAGGGTACCATAATGCGTCTTGCCCGGGCCAAAGAGTTCTTGACCAATTTAAATGACCACTAAATCTTGACTTCTTTAATGTGTGTAACGGGACCACGAAAAAGCTTTGGGCCCTAATCCATGCAGCACGCCTTGGATCACCAAACCGATGGGTAACATGAACTCTAAGGACATTGTAGAAGAGTACCATAATGCGTCTTGCCTGATCCAAAGAGTGCTTGACCAATTAAAGTGACCACTTAATCAACACTTTATTAAATGAATGTAACGGGAACTGAAAAAAATTATTTAGGCCCCAGTCAAGACCAGCACGCCTTAGACCACCCAACCAATGGGGCATATGAACTTTAATGACAATGTAGAACAGTACCATAATGTGTCTTGCATGGTCCAAAGAGTGCGCAAAAGTGAGTGTAACCCCAAAGAGTGCGCGGAGCGCGCGGAAAAAATTTTGGTTTCACCAGAATAAATGTTGTATGCTCGCTATTTGCATGGACTTCCAAGCTGTCCACCATGGGCACATCAGAAGACAGTACTAGATCCAACATATTGTTACCTCTAGTTGGTTCAGAAACATGCCGATGTTCGGAACCAACACAAGTATGATGCAAAACCTTCTGACCTTCACTACTATAGCATGTAATTAAGAGCTCCCAGATAATAATAGATCTGTGATTAAAGTCACCGCCGATGATTATCATATCTACAACATACCTGTATATGGTCATTTTCACAATCAGTGGTGTAACTTTCAATATTGGCACTTATTGCTTTGTAACTCAGTGACCAAATACCAGAATTCTTAGATTTTTTGCCATTTGACCAACCTAAGTGAAGTCTACCTTGGGTAGCTTAACGAACTTTCTCGGTTCCTTCAGGTGGATTTGGTGGCCATAAATATGCTAAAAATATGCTAGTTCAGCTGTACACTCTCAACTACACTGTTTTTGTCAGAGCCTGTACTTTTTGGTGGAAGGTATTTTCCAGTTCTTATTTGGTTGATATTATGGACAAGTGTCCAAGCTAAAATGCAATTGTGTTCCCCAGGTTTCCTTTCTTTCCTTTTCCAAGGACCGGTGGCTAGATTTTGTCGTTTCGGAGGTGACATTTTCCGTTAACAATTGGTACCTAAGTTTGACTGCAACTAAGTTCTAATTAAGCAGTGTAAATTTTGTTAAGAAAGGTTGCATTATTACAATAACTAATGTGTCTAATATCTGGGCCCTAAAATATTTTTCATTTGGAAATTTTAAAGAATTGTGTAAATTTCAAATTTAATGTTAACTTTTCCGTTAACTTTTCCGTCACCTCCGAAACAAAGCATTCTTCAGCCCAAGTGTTATGTGAACAATAGTATAGCCATATTGAACTTATTAAAATATACCTCACCCCCTAATGTACAGTAATATCAGAGTAAAAGTTGTGACAACATGACCAGTCGTTTTAATTTCTGAGAGATTCTTAACTTTCCGTTAACATGCGTCACCTCCGAAACACCTTGTCACCTCCGAAACAGGTAAGTTGAATATGTGATCTCTACTTATCCAATAAACATCTTCCTTGGCTAAAACTCATATTACAGTAATTCTGTAGAGGTGTAGCAACCAGTATGATAATATCTTTTAAAAGGTCCTTTTTTAATTATGTTAAATTTGAATTAAACTGTAAATTAATGTTTCGAAGGTGACACAATATTGTTAACGCTACATTTTTTACATTTCTGCTGTTTGTGTACCATCATTTGCTAATGGATGACTTGATCTACCTTAAAAAACACTGTAACAAACTGAAGAAAGTATTAATGAAACTCTCACATGCACTGTTGATGAATAAATTACAAATATGTGTTTTTTTGCCACTTTTTCCCCTTTCTGTACAAGAGATAGCGTACCATTGCTTACATTAGTGCTTTTAATATACTGGAATGAAATGAATGATTAGTAAAGAAGTTCTGTCCATAAAAGATCACAATCACCAAACATGCAGGTTTTAAAACTGTATTAACATGGGACAAATTTATCAGATATTAGCTTAATCTGCATGTGGTCTTTGCTGTTGTTTCGGAGGTGACATTGATTGTTTACATGTAATATACTGAACTCTCCCTTTGTTCGAGCATATTTCTGAAATATTCTGCTAGTGCATACATTTGTGCTGCAGTTGTATGTTACCTTCTGTGAGTTCTACAGTGCTGTTGAGTACATGTTCACAGGTTTAATTTTGCACCATGTTGACCTGTACCAGTATACACACTAATTTGCATGATTCCCACAATTACCACGGAGGGCTCTACTATTTGGTCCAGGTAAATATCCTAAAAAGTTCAGAATATTTGTTTACAAAATGTAGACCTGCTTCTCTAACATTTGCAGCAAAAAGAAAGTAGCTTATTGGTTCTATAATGAGCTGTTGTTATCACAGCAAATTGTCTGAAAAGAGATTTCCCAAAAATACATAAAATTTGAACAGGGAATTCCCCTCCCTTTTCTTAAAGGGTGTGAAGACTGGCGCAAAAAGAAACGTCTAATGCCGGTAATCTGATCTAGTTTCAATGAGGTGTAACAGAAGTGTTAGACACCACCATCGATCCCAGAAAATACACACACAGCTTGCCACTGTCGGTATTTAGACACTGGTGTACAGTCAGTACATACAGCTGTGTGGTCAATACCCACAGCACAGTGTACAAACGATACAGCGATGGACATCTCAGGTCCAGCTAAAGATAACAAGGTATCACGTTTCATTACTGTCTGCATTTTGTAGCGACACAAACAAAACGTCACTTGCAAGCAACAGAAAGTTAACTTTTTCAGATGGCTGCACGCGGTTTGGGGCAAGTCTTCAATGCCTTTAACAACCAATTACAAACAACTTCCTTTATAGAGTGAACACTCATTTAACTCTAGATTGTTGCTCCAGATGGTCTCTTAGGCCTGGTTCACATTTAAGAATGCAACCTGGGCGATTATTGATATTAAGTCCGCGAGGAGGATCAACTAGTTAAGAACAAGACGCATTCACATTTCAGAACGAGTAAGTTTCGTCTGCTTGCGAGATTAATATACCGCGCAGGCGTGAAGAGCATATCAACTGTTTACATTCCCCCTTGTGCTTTGCCATTGTCTTATGTGCTGTACTAGTACGTACGACTCAGTACACCACTGCACAGCAACGTACAATCATCGCACATAAACAGTAAACTGTATTCAAACCACTCCGTACTGGCATTACCATAACATGTTAATCCAGATTTGAATTTCTTCCAAACCATTCAAGTGGATGAGCGAACGATCTTGCTAGTCAGTGTTTTACTGCTTGATGTCGCATTTGAGGCTAATCCAACATCGAAGGCATTAAATGTTAGGTCTAAAGACCTAGTAAGGTCTACTGTATCTGCATACAGTAGGCTAGTGCAACTTCATTATAGGCCAGGCAAGACATAATGGTTTTAGCCTTTTACTAACTTCAGTAGCAACCGAACCCAAAATCATCCGTTTTGAAATAAACATAAAATTACAGAGTTTGGCCTCTTCAAAAATCTGTCAGTACGGCATACAATGAATTTAAGATTGTACAGTAGATTTAAGTGGACTGTCATTCAGTTTGTTTTCGTCTCACAACCGTTACCGCATCTTTTTTGCAGTGTTGGTCAAATCAGTTCAAAGAAAATTAAATGGGTTCACGAATAGCATCGTTTGGTAGTGTTTCTGTTAAGAAGGGCAACGCTCTGACAAACACATACATGTACGTACTACCTGCCCAATGGCAACTTGATATATCGGATATTTCATAACTTAACCGGAAATCTCAGGTCACCATTAAGTCCGCGACCATTCACATTACATTTATTAAGAATGCAAGAGCGATTGAATGAAACCCCAGAAAGGAGGATAAATTCTTAAGACTGCATGATGACTTGAAGTATGAGTGAAGGAGTGTTCACACTATTAGGGAATTAATTGCCCTTGCGGACTTGAAGTATGGGTGCATTCTTAAATGTGAACAAGGCCATAGTAGCCAAGCTGCTGTTAAATGTTTTTAGCCCATCATTCATGCAGTTTTTGACAAGTGTTAACCTAACTTTTCACTGAAACTTTGATAGACTGTGGTTATTTCATGTTAATGATGTGTTTTTTTTCCAGAATATTAGACTGAATGTCCTCTTCAAATTTGTAAAAGGTTACAGGAATGTGACAGTAAGTTTCACTGCCAAAAGTGTAACCAACAGAAATGATACTGTAACTAGCAGTCAGAATGGCTAATGGCTACGCAATGTTAATCATTTCTTTGTGGTATAATACTTCATATGCAATTTAGCCAAAACAGTGTGAATTTAACCAAATGATTTTGAACGGATACAGTATTGTCTCCAAGTTATCATGAATGGCAGCAAAAGCAGTCATAGTCCTAGTATCATGAATGTCATTAAAATATTATCAACATATCCTTCTAATGTTTTTCATATTTTCCAAGGTAAGTTCTATGTGTTTTAGCATGAATCAAGCCTTCTGGGTTGTGTAAACGTTTAGCGTCACCTCCGAAACAAAAGAGACTGAAGGTATATACAATATGTTGTATGTGAGATAATCATTTGCAATATGAGTGCTACAGTTAGAGACTTCAACCCAATGTTTACAATTGCTTTTTAAATGCCCATATTCGCTTTACCTGACATTTACCTATCTTTTATAACATAAACCTATTGAATTCTGTGTTCTGTATTCATTCACTTGTTTCACTAGTTGTACAGGTAGTTGACGTACATTCTCTGCTACTTGGCATATATATTTTTTATTTAAATCAGTGTTTGATTAAAGATGTTATGAATATACATTGAGATTAAGTGTTTAATTCTTTGTTATTAGCAAAAAAGCCTTTACAACAACTCGTAAACATTTTTGTCACCTCCGAAACACACGTAAAATGTTAACGTCACCTCCGAAACGTGTAAGTGGGGAAATTCCAACTTTTGCAAAACTGCATGGATTTTTGGGCAACTTGAATTGGATATTAGCCCTCTGTGAGGAGACATTATTTAAGGTGTTTGACTTGGCCTTATCTTTTTTTTAAATAGTTTAAAGTTAAAATTAAGAAAAACAATCCTTGATTTTCAATAAATTTTTAGTTAACATGGAAATATCTGCAATAGTATTAAAAACTTCCTGCCAAATCCTTTTCATTTTTAAGTAACATATAATGATAAGCATTTTAAAGTTTACTTGAATCAGAGTACTGTTTTAACTCTGTGTAAATATGGTTGCTTAAAAATATATCTTTTTGCTTAAAGTTTCCTAGAGTCATACAGTCATCGAAAAATTACACCCATAAACGTATATGTTTAAGCTCCGAAAAGTTGAAGTTACAAAAATTTGAACCCTTTAACATGTGATGTTAGTAACAATTTCAATATATATGGTGTTTGAAATTTTGGCCCTGAGTGTACAAAAGTTACACCACTGATTGTGAAAATGACCATATACACTGTGTGCTTGACTTCTGTTTAATGAAAGTGATTTGTTGTAGCATTGCAGATTAATGACTGTATAAACAACTCACATCCTAAAAATGTAAAATTGATTACATATCAAGTATCAGCACTTCTACAATATCAACTAATACGTCTCTAGTACTCTGTGTGTGGGAGACATGTTGGTTGTGTGATAAAATGTGTACTGTACATAAATGTACACACTGGCACAGTATGGAATTAATAGACACAAACAGATCTGTCAAAACTCAATTCATTTCAATTAACACACAGTTTACATAAATCAATTAAAACAATTCCCAAACTGACTCCATCTCTTACTTGTCATATTTGATAGCCAAGAAAGGAACTTTCTCCTTTCAAAAGTTTACTTAAGACCCATCTTTTCACTTGTTCTTTTGTAAATTAATCTGCTTTCTTTGTAAAGCGCCTTGAGCAGTGACTTTGTCTACTGATTTGGTGCTATATATAAGTCTCATTTATTATTATTATATTAACATGAGACTGAACTAGTCAAGTTCCAAACTTTTCAAAGTTTCCAATCTGCCTGTTTTGCGTGTGCTTAATTACGTTTACAACTAAGAAAATGTCTGAAGGCAAAAATCGCTAGAATCGAAAAGAAACACTATGAGGAGTGTACACTGTACATAGCAGTTAAAAAATTGTAGATCAAATGCTGAAAATTATCCAGACTATTGAGTATTTAATGCAGTAGAGTGCATTAACTAATACTGTAAGCCTTAAACTGATCATTTGTCCATGAAAGGACCAGCTGAGAATTAAGATGGCTAAGTTGTGACCAAAGACATTATGCATTTTTATGCAAAATATGGCCAAAATTTGTTCAAATGAGCACATATTCTAGGTAATGTGAATTCCAGTACAACTAAAGCTGAGTTATAGAGATCTTCTCTAATCATACGTTAACGTGGAGGTAAACGTAAAGTGTTCGCTACTAAACTTGAATTGTGTTTTTCATAGCTTGCAGTTCTCTCAGCCATTTTGAATATTATCATTGATAAAAAAATAACAATATCTGGAGATAAAGTTTATCTCTCTGGCACAATGTCCCTCCCCCCCCCCTCCCCATTCCCGTCCCACATGCACACACACCTTGCATTCGATATTCATGACAAAACAGCCTATTGTGCAATACTTAAAATTAGATTTAATACAAAACTTAGTAAAAATAGAGATTTGAATATATACTGAGCTGAAATGACAGTAATTGGCAACAGTACTGTACTATCATCTATCATTCAACATTGCTGATATGCAAACACACACAGTCATATATAGTAGAACAATATTATCTGACTTTTGACCTTTGGGGTCAAAACCTCTACTCTCAACTTTCCAAATTGCTCATGCTGTGATTCAGATATTCCACTGTTAACAACCAATTAGTAGTGACTAACTCATGTGCCTCATGCAAATCTCGTTTTTACAAAGGAAAAACAATTTATTTATTCCAAGCCATTAATTTGAAAATAGAATGGAAGATATATGGGATAGATGTGGTGTGACATGTTGTGCAATGGTCCATGGAACATAAAGACACATGTCTCAGCCTGGGTACTATTGGTAACATTATTTATGAGTCTTTTTCTGTTCATACTGTACCTTTAGTAGTACTTATCGGCCCTAATCATGATCAGACCATAACTTGTAACATTTCTTTTTAGGAAATATATTACAGTTGCCAGAATTTAATAATCGGTCTGTAACTAGTGAATGTACTGTATTAATGTAAATTAACATAAACTCTTGTAACATTTTTAGTGAGCTACAACCATATTGCTAGCGATATGTTTTGAAAGCATTTACGACCCACCTGCGCCATCCTTTATTTGTTGTGATAATAATAATATAAGAATTTGTAAAGTGCTTTTAAAGTTAACAAAACTGCTCAGAAGCGCTGCAGGAGCAAAGTACCCAAAATGGACACAACAGTTATTAAACAAATGGATACGCATTCATGAATAAGAACGTCTTGTTCTTTCTGGAAAGTTGACACATGCTAGATTGTTTTCAGATGTAAGGGAAGACTGTTCCAGAGCTGTGGAGCTGATCTAGCAAAGCAACGTTCCCCATAGGTGGAAGTGCGAACAGTAGGAACAGTAGGAACAGTGATGCGTGGGGTGTCTTGCACAGACTTCTAATGTACAGCATGTAGTACTGTTATAACTATTACCTCTAATCAGGGATATTCCTATCAAAAGTCTACAGAATTGTCTTTGTGCTTCCAAAAGTATGGCTTGCTGATATCTATATAAAGTAACTTTGGCTTGCTGAAATCTATGAAAGTTTTTGTCTGCTTGTGATGTATGCAGTACATACTGTACAAACATTAAACACATGAACAAACATGTACAAACATTGGAAACATGTACAAACATTAAAAACATCTACAAACATCTACAAACATGTATTTAACATTACAAACATGTACAAACAATACAAACATATATAAACATTACAAAAATGCAGGAGAATCAAGCCAGACCTTTGAATGAAGGAATGCTGTTACAAATTTTACATGAGGACAGTGTTAAATAACTTGTTTCAAATTGTTGGGCAATGTGTGGCAATTCTTCTTTACCTAATATAAATAGAGCCAATCTGATGTCGACATACTAGTATTACACTCATCCACTTTACTGATCCACTGATCCACAGATTACACTTATCCACTTTAAGGTGGTCAAGTTTATTATATTCTTCTTTCATTGGAATTCATATCCTACCTTGGAACAGAACATAAATTTAAAGTTTGCCTCTGATACAATCATCTGGTCTGTTCTTAACAACCTGGTTGACATGGATGGATTCTCCCACTATGTAAACATTCCAGGCCCAAGAGATATGTAGACATACTGTATGCATGCAACCTGCAGTTTGTATGGACCTTACCATTTGTGAAACAGGTAATGACCTACATGTGTGTTATAGTGGTAGTAAATGACAAGAGCTTGCATTCCAGAGTTGATTGTAACATTGACACTGTTCCCTACAGTAGTACAGTAAAGACAGCTGGGCAAGTTACAAGCAATACACCATTGACATCTATGTAAAAGTGGCCTCCATGGGGTGGTTATGATCACTTCAAAACCCAAAGTTACATTCCTCACAGGGCAGTGGTAGAGAAAGGTCAGATACACTGAGCAAACAGATTCTACACACAGTATGCTATAGTACATTATACCCACTGAGTTCATGAAAGGGCTGGCTATTGTTAGAGGATATAATAGCTAACAGTAAAATACAGTAGGTTTAACAAATGCCAGTTCATGTTAGGATATAATAGCTATAAATTACACAGTTAAATACAGTAGGTTTAACAAATAACAAGTTAGGATATATAAATTACACAGTAAACTAAAATAGGATTAACAGGTAACATGTTAGGATATAAATTACACAGTAAAATACAGTAGGTTTAACAAATACCAGTTCATGTTAGGTTATATGCTATAAATTACACAGTAACATAAAGTAGGTTTAACAAGTAACAGTTCATGTTAGGATATATAACAGCTATAGATTACACATTACAATACTGTAGGTTTAACGAAAACCAGTTCTTGTTAGGATATAATAGCTATAGATAACATAGTAAAATACTGTAGGTTTAAACAAATAACAGTTCATGTTAGGGTATAATAGCCATAGATTACACAGTAAAATACTGTAGGTTTAACAAATAACAGTTCATGTTAGGATATAAGAACTATAGATTACACAGTAAAATACTGTAGGTTTAAAAAATACCAGTTGATGTAAGGGTATAATAGCTAAAGATTACAAAGTAAAATAATGTAGGTTTAACAAATACCAGTCATGTTATATTAGCTATATAAATTACTCAGTAAAATACTGTAGGTTTAACAATATACTAGTCTATACTACACAGTAAAGTACTGTGAGTTTAACAATCATAATAATATAATAAATGAGACTTATATAGTGCCAAATCAGTAGACAAAAGTCACTGCTCAAGGTTTAAACAATATACTAGTCTATAACAGCTATACTACGTACTACTGTACACAGTAAAACACTGTGGGTTTAACAAATACCAGTTAATGCTTTCATAGTAGCAGACAGTGATTGTTTGCAACTGGTGACTAATCCAAACAACTACCAACTGATCTGTTAAAGTAAACACTACTTCTCAATAATGACCTGGTTTGACCAGCTCAACATGCATTCCTACCTCACTGTACAGTGACAAGGTGTCACCACACACAAACAATACAGAAGAACTACTGCAAAGCATTTGTTATAAATGTAAAGAGTTTTATTTTCCTTTCTTATTTGTCTATATGTATATGTTGAGGGTGGTTGAACTTCATTGAGAGTTACCCAACCATAAGTTTGCAAATGGGCTAATTAATGCAGCCTTCGTTTTTGTCATAAATTTGTCCTTGTTTTCTTTTCCTTTCGTTTTTTGGGTAACTTTTGTAGCAAATTTTGCAAGTTAGACTATCGAAAGCTTTTAACAAACCTACTGCTCTTGCAAATGATCAACTTTAGACAACCTTCCCAGTTGGTCACCAACTTTGAAGTAACAGGAATTTCACCTGTTAAGTAACAACTGATTAACATATTTCATCAATTAATGATAGCCTTAATTATACCCATTTATACTTTCTGAGGTCTATAAACCACTTCTAACATGCAGAATTGCAAATTTTCAAAACTTTTAACTTGTCGACCTAAATTCATTTGAAAGTGAAATATGGATAGCGAAGCTTGAGCTACTGAATATTCAAAGTACACGGTTAGCGGACTGTTAATGCACCAAATGGAATTGACGACAAAATATTAACCTTCATTCAACATACTGTACAGTAGAACTCAAAAGTCCAGACGCATTACATACATAGTGTACACTAAAACAGATAAATATTCCAAATAAGAGTTTACGCCACATATCTACACTGTAGGCAGACATTGTGATAACTTAAAATGCAGATATGTGAAGCATTATAAATATAGTCCCTAATACAATACTTTGACAGGGTAATAGCATCAACCACAGTATGCATTCCTTCCAGACTATTAAATGTGAACATTGGAATTTCATCCGTGACATTAATAACAAACACTTTACATTTAAGTCTAGGTATGATACAGTATGTTTAGAAAACTACTCAGGGGGCTGCCCACTCCCAGCAGGTAGAGCTGCTTCACAGACATTGATTATACTGCACAGAGATTAACAATGACGGTTATGGATCGATTAATAGCTAATAACAGTAGGATAGAAATTCTCCTTTACATTCACATCAGTCTGTGTTTATGTAGAAGTGACAATGAAGGGAAAGCAACCAGAGATCTCAGGTCACATGTCCCTCCCCCCCTTCCCCCCCCCCACCCTCCACCCTCCACCAAACAATCTTGACCATCCGTGCTTGGTCAGGATCCTTCCCCATTGAATGGAGATCATGATTGCTGTTTGACCAGTCTTATCCTGAGTACTGGAGCATTCTGACTACAAAGGGTGAAAGTTGACCGCCATTTTGGTATCAGCTGGCACCCCTTGTGTAATTCTCAAACATGTTAACATGACATCAGCTACACAGTAAAATGTATCGCACAACAGGGACAAAAGAAAACAACGTATGTCATTGCTAAACTTGAGAATTTGCGATGGGAGTTATCAATTACTTTTAATCAAACTCTACCTAAAGGTAAAAAGCTTGAATAACTCGAATATATGGTAACATTGCTACTACAGTAACTGAAATTTTAATTTTTTTTTTTTTTTTTAATTTTTTTAATTTTTTTAA
>KN884439.1:20886-37424 GCA_000934455.1 Apostichopus parvimensis
TTCGTTGAAAGATGTAATTTGTTCCATTCAACTCGGCTGCGCCTCGTTAAATGGAACATTCCATCTTTCAACTCCTGAAATATTTGCACTATTGCACTCATAACCATTCATTATGTGTATACATACTATTGTCCTCTAACTAGTGTCTACTATTGTCTACTATTGTCTATTATTGTCTACTATTGTCCTCTACTGTCTACTATTGTCCTCACTATGCCTTCTATTGTCCTCACATATATGCTAGAAAGTCAAATAATGGTCACCCAATATAAGCACATTTTAACAATCGTTTTACTGCCACTGACAGAGTAATTACCCTCTACACCGAGATATTTGTCTATTTTACTCCTCCTTCTCCTCCTCCTCCTCCTCCTCAATGGCTGGGAATAATTTTGAAAATCAGAGACTGCTTAAGTTATTTTTGGAAGCTTCTAGCAATTTTTAGCTGATAACTGTAAAATTTGTCAATTCTGATGACCATTAAGGGGTATAATCTACCAGTTCATACTTATCCCAGTATTAACTTTTTTGACAAGTCCATCAAGTTTTCTACATATATATCAATCACAAAACAGCAAACAAAGATATTAGCCAAGTTTTTTCCCTGCCAAAAGCATTAATTGGCGAGTAATTAAGGACATTTGCAGATAATGAGAAAAGTGTCCTCCGACAAATTACACATTTAATATTAATCGCATACAGTTCCCCCAACCCACTAGTTTGAATTCAACCAATCAGAGATGCAGGTTTAGTTATGAGCCGTTGCTAAAAATAGATTCAAAACGTCCAGTTGGTAACTTGGTACAACCAGCGAGCTGGACTCCAACAGCTCCCTGGTACAACTGCCATAGACAATCTACACAAATCAAGCATGGTGTTGTATTACTTATTGGCCAATGACGTTCATAGTTTTTAAATATTCATATTATGGGCAAGTTTTATTTGGATCCCAACAGAAAATATCTTCAAGAAAAACAAAGTTGAAAGTTGTAAATTTTTCAACTTTTATGAAACCATTTGAAGTAAGATTTGAATAATAGATGTAGGCTAGTTATGTGCAGTATGTCGTTATGGCATTGTGGAATCAGTGAGGTTGAGAAAAACCATAGAAAAGGACGCAAAATGCTGCTTTAAGGTAGTATACAGTCCTCTTTATTGTGTAAGTAAATCCCTTTCCACCTCCTTGCAGAACACTGCAATAGAAAGTTCTCTTTGTACTTTACATTCTAAAGAAATAACTGTTGTTAACTGACATTTTAACGATATAAACCACACAATAGAATCAGTAATCTCTCTGCATTCATACTAACTGCTAGGGTAGCACTGGACTTGGACACCATTTATTAGCCCTGTGGGAGGGATACCCTTCTGAGCAATTGGTTCACAGAGAATATCATTGTAACAGTTATATGCATTGCCCTACTATGATAGAGTCAGTTAGGTCCCAATCAGTGAGCTCCTTGCCTAGTGCATGGCATCATGGGACATTAACCAGAGAGGCTCTTGACTTCAACAATTACACTCCCCCTGCTCACAAAATACCGTAGAACCTTTCAAAATTCACTCACCTGGCCAAGGAATGGTTCTGGTAATAATAATTTCACATATAAGTCACAGAAAATTGCTGACAGTCTTTTGTTTTCTTCATCACAAATTTATGTCAGGATTTCAACAATAAGTGAGTCTGAGGTAATATGCAGTGGATTTTATTTTCTGTAAATTTATACAGGTAACAAGTTTGTAAAAAAAAAAATTGATTTAGACTGAAATTATTGTTATAAATTTAATTAAAGGATGGACTTGTGGCAACAAAATGAATTTTGACATAGAGCTCATATAACAACATCCCTCACACATCTTCATGGTTGTGCTTGTAAAGCTACATGTATGTGTACACATATAACTTGCAGGTGAAACATGTCAATACATCTAATCGCTTTGAGATTCTCAAGAGCTCATGAAATGTTTTGCTCAATGTCGTAAATAAGTCATATCTAAGAAGGAGACAGCTTAGCCTTAAAGCTATATTGGCTTTCAAATAGTCACCATTTACAACTACAGAATCCAAGTTTTAGGAGCAGTGATCTTAACAAAACTATGCTACATTGTGACAGGGTTGAATTGGCCAAATAGTGAAGATCAATTATTACCATTTATTGCACAGTCTCTGTGTAAATGTATTCAGCAAACCAGTTTAAATTTAAAGCTTTGCAAAAGTGAGGGGTTTTATTAGCTTTATCTGTATTATTTTTATGTTTAATAGGAAGAGAGGACATAATTAAACATTTCCTAACATCAAATGGGGAATAATTGATAGTTTGCCCATCTTGACAATCAGGACGTGTACGGTCACATAAATAATTGGGTGATCAGTGGGACAAAACAATGAAAAACAAAATAAAATGGATATTCATAGCTCATTTATACATATTCATACCTCATGAATATCTGTTCTACTGATCAATAAATGATGAAGACAGGTATACATCTGGTCAGTATGGTGATCAATTGTTTTTATCAGATTTAACATTAATTATGCAAAACAGTGCATCAGAATATACAGTAATAAGTGTAAAGTGGTGTAAGTAAAGAATGCTGTAAGTCATGAATATTCATCACCTCCTTCATGCAAAATAGTTCAGAACAACAGAGGAATGTCAGTTAGTTGATTTGTGCAAGTTTAATATACACTGTTATATATGTTGTTCACTTTTTAGTTGAGAATATTTTGTTAATAACAGACTACATGACCACAGCAACACATGGCTTAATGTTAACAATTATTTTCTTTTGGTTTTCCTATTTTAAGATAGAATTTTGGAACATAGGAAAAAGACAACAGAAAGTAACAGAATACACTCTTATAAACTAATTTCACTTTCAAGAGTCAACTTCTGTACAATTTCAAACTAAATAGCAATAAGACAGCTGCTAGCCACTCCTCTATCTACTATTTGGTAGAAACAGACAGCTGCTAGCCACTCCTCTATCTACTATTTGGTTGAGCCGGACAGCTGCTAGCCACTCCTCTATCTACTGTTTGCTAGAATGGGACAGCTGATAGCCACTCCTCTATCTACTATTTGCTAGAACCGGACAGCTGCTAGCCACTCCTCTATCTACTATTTGCTAGAACCGGACAGCTGCTAGCCACTCCTCTATCTACTATTTGGTAGAACCGGACAGCTGCTAGCCACTCCTCTATCTACTATTTGGTAGAACCGGACAGCTGCTAGCCACTCCTCTATCTACTGTTTGGTAGAACCTGACAGCTGCTAGCCACTCCTCTATCTACTATTTGCTAGAACCGGACAGCTGCTAGCCACTCCTCTATCTACTATTTGTTAGAGCCCTACAGCTGCTAGCCACTCCTCTATCTACTATTTGGTAGAACCGGACAGCTGCTAGCCACTCCTCTATCTACTATTTAGTAGAACCGGACAGCTGCTAGCCACTCCTCTATCTACTGTTTGTTAGAACCTGACAGCTGCTAGCCACTCCTCTATCTACTGTTTGGTAGAACCTGACAGCTGCTAGCCACTCCTCTATCTACTATTTGCTAGAACTGGACAGCAGCTAGCCACTCTATCTACTATTTGCTAGAACCCTACAGCTGCTAGCCACTCATCTATCTACTATTTGCTAGAATTGGACAGCTGCTAGCCACTCCTCTATCTACTATTTGCTAGAAGCGGACAGCTGCTAGCCACTCCTCTATCTACTATTTGGTTGAGCCGGACAGCTGTTAGCCACTCCTCTATCTACTACTTGCTAGAATGGGACAGCTGATAGCCACTCCTCTATCTACTATTTGCTAGAACCGGACAGCTGCTAGCCACTCCTCTATCTACTATTTGCTAGAATTGGACAGCTGCTAGCCACTCATCTATCTACTGTTTGGTAGAACCGGACAGCAGCTAGCCACTTTATCTACTGTTTGGTAGAACCTGACAGCAGCTAGCCACTCTATCTACTATTTGGTAGAGCCGTACAGCTGCTAGCCACTCCTCTATCTACTATTTGCTAGAATTGGACAGCTGCTAGCCACTCCTCTATCTACTATTTGGTAGAAACAGACAGCTGCTAGCCACTCCTCTATCTACTATTTGGTAGAAACAGACAGCTGCTAGCCACTCCTCTATCTACTATTTGGTAGAAACAGACAGCTGCTAGCCACTCCTCTATCTACTATTTGCTAGAACCGGACAGCTGCTAGCCACTCATCTATCTACTGTTTGGTAGAACCGGTTAGCTGCTAGCCACTCCTCTATCTACTATTTGGTAGAACCGGACAGCAGCTAGCCACTTTATCTACTATTTGCTAGAACCGGACAGCAGCTAGCCACTCTATCTACTATTTGGTAGAGCCGTACAGCTGCTAGCCACTCCTCTATCTACTATTTGCTAGAATCGGACAGCTGCTAGCCACTCCTCTATTTTTTGGATTAACCACACCACATTGTCCTTAAAGCCACAGCAATTAAAACTGAGCTAAACAAGATCTAAATTTCAAAAGACTATAATATCTTTTGGTTATTTCAAATAGAAACTTGATGAGTTGACGAAGTGCTTAAACAGCACAAATAAAACAACCACTTAAAAGGCAAATTGTCAAAAGTAGAATGCTAAGGGGTTTGCAGCATCCTGCAGTCAGTCAAGCTTTGAAGAATTTTAAACTTTCATGATCGATATTGCCATGTGAGCAGGTCATTTTAGAAAATGAAACTTCACATTTCATATTCTTTAGATTTTCATGAATAGTGGCCTAACTATGTATCAAAGTTGCAGAGTAGTGATTTTTTTTGACAGCAAACTGCTTAATTTTGATAAATTTGTTTCTCATGCAATATCCCATCTCTAATCTTTTGCAATAATCATCACTTATAATATTTCTCAATTAAAATATTTAAAGAATGGTTTAAAAACTATTACCTAGATTTTTACAGGAATTTCTCTATTTAAACAAAACAAAAAACCTGACATACATCATTCTATGAAACTTTCGTTTTCATAGAAAGACATTTAAATCTTAAAATCGACCAATCATATGTCAGTAAATACAGCTTCGTAAACCTTTTGTCTATAAACATTTGCTGATTAGCAAGAATTGCAAAACTGATTACCAGGCGACTTTCTATCCTCAGCTGTCAAACAAGTTTCCCTTTTAAAGTTCACTGTGTCTACATACACTACAGTGTCTATGTAAACTTTTGTTCTATCAAAGACAATCACACAATCAAGTTGCCCTGCTACTGTATGTACTCAGCATCTTTTAAATAAAAAAGATTTCAAAGCAAATAATGGGAGATTGGGAAAGCAAATTATCAATTCATCATGCTTTGTGTGATCTTTCTAAAAGTTTAAGATGAGAAACTTGTGTCACTGACAAGATTATTGTTTCATGGTCATCTGACCAAAGTTAGTGCATGATTCTGTAGATATAGTTTCTTTTAAGGGTTATTAAATATACATATCATAATATTTGACAGAAAAGAAGATAGTCAATGCGGGTGTGGACCACCACCACCAATGAAAGTGGTTGTAGGTAAAGTGCAAAGAACGCCCCACCTGGAAGACCAGACCAGTACTGAATCAATGCAACCAGTGCCCTATAAATAGTGAGTGCATTTAATATGTACAGACCCATCCATCAACATTGAAACATCTGTTACATGTACAGATGTTCCCAGACAAAAGCACAGACAAAAAGTATTTCAAGAAAAGAAAATCTTAGACTTACCGAAGTCTTTTTTGTTTTACAAAGAAGACAGCAAATTGTAAATTAGCAGCATGAAAGGAAAGTGAAATGAAAATTTTGTTAATCAACTGGAATAAAATCCTTTCAGAGAGGACTGTTAGCTCTCTGATCTCGAAACTGTGGCGATATATATACTGTCTGTATTCATAGTGAAAGATGGCTGACATACAGTACATACATATAATACTGTATCTTAACACGTAACCATATGTTATCCAAATATTAACATGGGCTACTATACACTGCACTGTATGTAATATGTGCAGAATGATACAGGAAGGAGCCGATGCCATTTTGAAAGTCGACAACTTCACGTCTGGACAGAGTTTTAATAACTATGGGAAAAGATTATAATTGATGACAAAATAAGCATGAGAAAAGAGCAAATATTGAGGAAAGCAAATAACTTAATACCGGTAATGCATACATCATTAAGGTTTTTCACCTTGATGAAGTACATAGGTTGGTTGTACTGTAGTTGGATATCCATGGCAACAGTGAAGTAGTCTTGGAGTCAAACAGTCCTAACGCTAGTACATAGACTTGAAGGTTGAAGGACTTACTAACATGCAGACATTCTACAGTCATTTTGAACAAACAAAAAAACACTTAATGCTGAGGAAACAAAAACATTTCACAAAACAAAGATGAGCATTGTTTAACGATAATGTGCTTACAATAATGCAAACAGACTATAAATGATTGATACATACAGTATGTATGTACAGTAAGTACTACACCTTTAGACATCCAGTTGGGTGACATACATGGGAAGTTGGGGAGTGGGAAGGGGGGTGGGGGTTAACGCATAGGGGTAACAGCATTTCTTGTACGTTCAGCCAATTACAGAATCCCTCGACTCAATTTGAAGAAATATCCTAGCTCTTTGAACAAACTCTTTGCAAAACATTGCATGAACTTAAATTTTCATCTAGACACTTTCATAGCCAATGTACTGTACCGTGTCAAGTCTAGCCTTGCTAAACACAAAGGTTGTTCATGTTCAGTATGGTTAAATTAAACCTGTTGAGTGGCCAGTACTACAATAATTCACCACTTTGTTGAACTCTCTTTGTTTCATATTATTATTATTATTAATATTTATTATTGTTCTGATCTTAAGACATATTGGTTATGGTTCTAACTTTAAATACAATACTTTAAATACATGATGACAGTAAACATTGCACAGGTTGAAGCATTATACTGTACATGTATCTCTATGTATTCAGCTACCATATATAGTTGTCTTAAAAACAAGTCACTCAGGCATTATTCATAATGCTAACATTACGGCAGATCTGTTCAAGCTCAGAGAAGAAGGTAACGACCTATAAGCTGTTCCGTAATGATTTTAATTGGTTAATCTGAAGTCCCTTGACAGTGCATTTATATCATCAAACCGAAGCAATTATGGTTTCTGTTCAGAAGAATGTTAATAAATGACAGCATTAACTAATTAATGCCATGTGTGACTTTACTGTACACGCTGTAGGTATGTCAGTAGTTATAGGCATTGTGTAGCAATTTCAAGTGATGAACATAGGAAGTACTCAGAAATATGAGAGTCCTTACATTTGGGCACGACTTTTGATTGACTCTTTTGACGCTTTTGTCATGCAACAAGAATATTTCAGACGAATTCTTTCACACACGATCGCCTAATTATGCAGTAAGGACTGACCTGTATCTACTCACATGTGGGCCTAATTGCGCTTAAATAAATTACAATAATGATATATACTTTTCTCCCATGCTTTACCCATTATATAACTCTGAAATCCAGTCTATATTATCAGATATTAGTTTATTCAATATTGTATTCTGATATTTTCATCCTTTATTTACAGTACTGGCACTGTAGTACTGTCAATATTCTGTCCTGTATTCATACAGAGGACTAACTGTCTTCAATACCCAGAACTGACTGTACTTTGTTCAGTAAATTTCTGTACCAAATGTTACTATTGCTTTCATTTCTGCACTGAATTCAGTTCTAGATATTACAGTATACTGTATGCACAGTAGTACTCAGTACAGTCTGTAATGTCCAATATATGCAGTTCAGCTGTGAACAATTTTGGGAACAAAAACTAAGTCAAAAACAAGAATGCCATTTGGCTTTGTGATTCTTTGCCATATAATTTCAAAAAACTATCTGATTCATGAATGTATCTGAGCAAGTGAGTTAAATTTGTCCTAGAATTAAGTGACACCAGAAACATCAGAGATTTCCAGCTCTTATTTGTAGCACTCCCTTGTGGGCATCAACAACCATTTCATTCACTGGTAAGGATTTTACAGTATAGAATTTTTATTCCAAAATGTTTCAAAATCCAGAAAGAAAGTCTTCCTTTGTGAAATATAGACACATAGATGTATTAATAAATCAGCTCTGCCACCTTGCAGCCATCTCTTTAATAATAATGTTATTAATGAATGATAAATCTACACTACATTGTTTATACACTGTGAAATATTTTTACAACTCAGCCAAAGTAAAAGGAATCTAGTATAAATCATAGAGAAAAATGGATCATTTTCAGTCCATTTGAGATAATATGTTGACCCCTTTAAGCCAAATTTTCCACCATTTGAGATAACATGTTGACCCCTTGAAGCTCAGAGAGTGAAACTGATAAGGGCTTCCTGAGTGGATTACTGTATTTAGTGAGTGTGTTAAAGATTATCTATCACAGACTGAAGCAGATTTAATTTCCTGGATGACTGTATGTTTTGTTGAAGACTTAAAGAGCCCCCTCACAAAACTACTGTACACTGAACTGAATTTGACCAAAATAATGTTCACCAAAAGAAAATCATAGCATTGGAGAATTCACAGATTAATTGTAGCTTTAATTTAGGAGTTATCATATTCAAACTGTTTCAGACTTTGACATCTGTTGACCTCAAATGACCTTTGACCTCCACCAACTTCAGCAGGGTTACTCTAGTCAATATGGGACATCAACATGCGAAGCATGAGATTTATCGAAGCTTCTCTTCTTGAAATATTGTGTCTACAATGTTTCCACAGTTTGACCTCTGGTGACCTCGTATGACCGTTGAATCCCAGCCAAAAGCTACCAAACACTCAAAATATGGTGCATCTACATACAATGTTTAAATTCCACCCAACTTTAGAATATATTGAGTTATCGTCTTTATAAGGTTTTCACAATTTGACCTCTGGTGACCTAGTATGGCTTTGATCCCAGCCAAGAATGATAGCAACTGAGAACTCAATATTGTACATGTACAAACAAAGTTTGAAGTCCATCCAACTTTATAATACTGAGTTATTGTGTTTACCAGGTTTTCACAACTTGACCTAGCTGGCAACCAAGTTATGACCTTTGATCCCAGCCAAAAACAACAGAAGCCGAGAACGCAATATGGTACAGTACATCTACAACCAAAGTTTGAAGTCCATCCAACATTATAATATTGAGTTATCGTGTTTACAATCCAATGTGTCACACATACACACACAGCATAATGACCGCAATGATTCCTTGGCTTTCAGCAGGAATCAACAAGGAAAATTCTGGTCAGACTCAACATGACAAACTGGAAAACCAATGCCAACATTCAGGAACGAAACTAGATTAGATTACTTCCCGTCCAGAATCAAGTTGCACCGGGCTATTTTATTCCCACCAGCCCAATAGATGTCCTAACAGAATAGATCGTAACATGATAAGGCCCCTCAATCAGATAGCAAAACATGCAATCTCAATATATTGAATTGATTTTGATAACCCTTGCCACAAGTTAACATACATGTTTAAAGGGTGTGAAGAACTCGCGCAAAAGAAACGTCTAATGCCAGTAATCTGACCTAGTTTCGAATGAGGTGTAACAGAAGTGTAAGACACCACCATCGCACCCAGAAAATACGCACACAGTTTGCTACCTTCAGTAATTAAACACTAGTGTACAGTCAGTACATACAGCTGCGGTCAATACACACAGCACAGTGTACAAACGATACAGAGATGGACATCTCAGGTCTAGCTCAAGATAACAAGGTATCACGTTTCATTACTGTACTGTCTGCATTTTGTAGCGACACAAACAAAACATCACTTGCAAGCAACGGAAAGTTAACTTTTTCAGATGGCCGCACGCGGTTTGGGGCGAGTCTTCAATGCCTTTAACTGGCATAAATTTAGCATACAAGTATCCCTACTTAAAATTGCTGACCAGAAACAAAATGCTGGACAGAGTTAATAATAGTGTAGTTTCAGTGACTCTAAATAATGTTTTATCCTTGTTCCAAACCATAGTTTGACATAACTTAAAATATCAACTTTTAATCAATTACTGCATTATATCATACTGTACAAAGATTCCTTTGAGAAAGCAGAACTTTGCAGAAAGTAGCACAAAAGTAAGTGGGTGGGGAGAGAAGAACAAGTCAATTTATTTCAGAGTATCTAACTATAGTCTGTTTAAACAACGTTAAATGCTTTCACCAATACTAAGAAACCAGTCTCAACGCTACTGTACCTTGCAAATTATGCCACAGATGTACTGTATATACAGTAGTCACAATTACTGTATCTATAGTAAACAGGGCTTTCAGGTTCTAAAGTTTATCCATTGAAGAGAAATTTGGTTTGGATGGTATACTTGTCACATGATCAACTTTCATTTGCAACAAGCCCATCCGTTAATTGCTTCACATTGTTTCAAAGACGAAGGCAATTGAAGATTGATATGATTTTCATGCTTCTTCGTGACATTAATACTCAAGTCGTAACAACTAATTCCTTTCATGCATGTTGACCTAGGCTAGGGATGATACATTATTGCAGTATTTGTTTTTTATTTTGTATGAATCTTATCAAATGCATTTGTCCTTGGGACAACCACAAAGGGAAATTTGACTGTCCGAAATGAAGACAAAA
This sequence comes from Apostichopus parvimensis, assembly GCA_000934455.1. Taxonomy (NCBI): domain Eukaryota; kingdom Metazoa; phylum Echinodermata; class Holothuroidea; order Aspidochirotida; family Stichopodidae; genus Apostichopus; species Apostichopus parvimensis. The sequence continues at coordinate 31,558 of KN884439.1, forward strand.
TTGTAGCCTAGGACGATCGAACACATTTCCTCAAAGGATGTTCACATGTATTCTTGCCTTATTGTTCAGGGCCCTTTGTACATGCTTGTTTTAGCATCTGTTGCATCTAGCCTGTTATGCAATACTTCTTTATTTGCACATATTGTACCAATTTTGCAGTGCGTACACAGTCACCATTTCTTCAGTCAGTCTTACGCATTTAACAGACCGTAGTTTTTCACAATTCAGTTTCTCTGAATTTTTTGTGTGATTGCTGATTAATGTACGAAACAGTTTCAAAAATCGGTTTAGTGATGAGACCGGTTAACCGTGAAGCCTTTTAAAACCATAATGATTGGACAAGAGCAATACACAAATCAATATAAACAAAAAGAAAACCTGGAAGGAAATTAACAGCACAAAACTTCCTGAAATACCACAAATCCCTTCCTTAATTGAGTAAGGACAAGCAAAATGTACCCTGTCTGTCTGATTCATGACAGAAAACAAGAAAAAGCAGATATGAACATACTGCAGTGACATCCAACAGTACAAAAACTGAGTCCAGTGGTGAGCAATTGTATGAGACGGAAGTATTTCAACTTAGGATGTCCGGGTTCAAATGACATTTATGTCATGTACTGTACTTACTGTAGCTTTTAAAATGTTAAGTATTGGCTGTCCAGAGTCAAATGCCACATGTACTAAAGTAGAAGTTTTAGACAACTATCAGTTCTCAGAAAAAAACTTTTTAAAGGTCTTCCGACGTCCGGTTGACGTAGAAGAACAAATTTCTGTTCCGACGACCAAAATCAGCTTTTGAGGTCTTCTGGCCTAACTACAACTAGTTGTTAACATCAAATTCAGTTTTCATTGTACATAACTTGACAAATGCCCCTAAATACATGCTCAGGTAAATTGATAAATTGGAAACACCCTCCACCAGTCTGGAGATACTAAAATAAAACAAAAATAGTGGTAGGGCCTATATGCTCAACTGGGAGGAGACTAGGAGAGCTTTGCTGGAACAAAGCTGCTATTTTATTCACCAAAACTTCACAACTCTCCTACAGTATATATGCAGAAAATATATATTGATCATTCTTCATTATTGTGGTACATTTATTTGGATAACCAGTACTGTAGGTGAGACCTGCTTGTCCAAGGGACAACCAGGAAATATTCTTAAAAATTTGCCCTGGTCTGTACATACCTTCTTTGGGTCCATGGTGAATATTGTCATGTTGTAATTCAGTTTAGATTAACATTAAGGCCAAATATGTTACCTCACAGCTGAGGGCTAACTATCAGGACATTAAGGCCAAATATGTTACCTCACAGCTGAGGGCTAACTATCAGGACGGTGGCAAATAGCGATCTTTCTTCTGTGTGGCTTGTATGTATTTTAAGAGATTTGTATCATTGTGCATTTGGTTGCAACATATTATCCAGATAACCAATGAATGGGTTTCTTAATCTGACTAGCATCACAGACATGTGTTACCAAGCATGTAGCTATCCCTACTGTATAGGTCTCTTAGTTCAATACATATTTAGTGTTGTGTCTATCATGTGTCTATCATTTCCTCCCCTATTATCAGTTCTGCTGCCAATATTGTGGATTAAAACAACAGATCATGTTTTGACTTTAATGATTCATTTCAGTCCACTGTTTTAATGCACTTCATGTTTCAAATTGCAGTGGAGTGTGCATTATCATATATGTACTGACATTGCAGCTCAGTAACTGAACTATGTCAGAGCAGGCCATTGGTCAAGTCAACCGAGAGTCTGGTTTTAAAATTGCCACCCAAGTTATATTCACACCCATCCTAATACAGGGATGAGCCTGGGGTAGAAAAAAATCACGGAACTTTGCCAAAATTGCGGTATCGGCTCCAGTTTGCGTATGCTACAGTGTGTTAGGATAATAGTTTTTGTCCAAGAGGTAGAAAAGAAATCACGGATATTCCATGAATTCGCGGAAAAAGCTCATGCCTGCTAATAATACCCTTATCCTCATATCACCATTATACCACAGGGAATCACAGGTATGCAATAAAGCATGCATGCTACTAATGTACCTTATAATTTCATCATTGACTAAATGTTGTCAGACAATCAATATTTTACCATTAAAGGCGCTTTCACACCGGCGCGCGACGCGACGCGACGCGACGCGATACGACGCGATAAAAAAGTTGAAAACAATCAGATTAGTTAGGCCCTTTCACACCGGCGCGCGACGCGACGCGACGCGACGCGATACGACGCGACGCGACGCGATTTTTTCGAGTTGAACTAATTTCAACTTTTTGTCGCTTGTCGCCGAGTGTCGCGAGCGATATTTTTCGGTGACCAATCATCGCGCTCTGTAATATCACATGATCGGTTAGGTAAATGTCCATTATATCGTTCTAGAAACGTGGATATCAAGGATGTATAGGAGAAGGAACCGGGATGGTTATGACCCGGTTGGGAAAAAGTAGTCTTTAAAGCGGATCCCGTCCAAACGGAGTTCCTTTACCAAACGATGAAACTCGCCAAGCTGTTCCCTTCTCTGTATAGAATAGGATGAACCCACAGGGATCTTCTCCTCTTTGATTTCACACGCCTATACAGTAGTCCCAAACAAACTAACTCAACTTCGTTTAGGCTCTCTAACAGATCAACTTCTACGTCTGGATTTATCGATGACATAATGGTAAGTGATTTAGGCAGTGTATAGTTAATACATATAAATGCTCTACGATCACATGACAAAATATCTCCCGCGCGCGCCACAAAAACATCGCTGAGCGATAAAAACATCGCCCGCCGGTGTGAAAGGTCCTGCCACCTTTTTATCGCGTCGCGTCGCGTCGCGTCGCGCCCGGTGTGAAAACGCCTTAATATTGTACATTATCCATAATCAATTCAGTGTGGTTTCATAACAGGTCAGGACACAAGCTAGATTATTAACTAGAAGTTCAATGTTTATAAACAATAACCATTTGTTAGTAAGAATGTTAATGATTCCAAGAAAACCCCCTCTAGACTGTTTATCATTGACTAGTTTACTTTGAACTCTTACCCAGTTCAAGGTAAAGTTTACTATTTAACCAACCTACATGCTGTACTATACTATGTATGTACTGTGTGTGTTACAAGTACAGCACACATTCCATTGACTTGGACTTTTCTTACAATGTGAGTAGGAGGTTTGAGGTCAAGATTATTTAATATGCACTTAGGAAGTTTAATTTTTGACTGGGGAGGAAATTGCTAGCCACATGTTTCCAATTCAATTTACAGCTCTGGCATTTCTAAGTACAGGATCACATGTTTGCATGTTAATACAGAGTTTATAAGAAAACCACTATAACCACAAGTATCCTAAACACAAAACATATTTATAAATACAACATGTGGCAATGATATATACTCAAAAACACACATCATAGTGCCAGGAATGTTGCAGCACTTGACAAACAATGCTTCAACATGCTTCCATGGGTACATAATGTACGTAATGTAAGTTCTACAGCATTGCCAGCATTAATTTGTAACATTTTCATTTTTTCATTTTTCATTTATTGAAACCAGTATAAATATAGCATTTATAAAAAGGAGTACACATGTCAAACTAAAAAATAAATCAATATGAAAACCATGATAGATAAGATGTTTAAATGATTGCACAACAAGAAAGCGTTAAAACTATGAACATTACTAGAACTAGGTGAAACAATTTAAAAAAAAAAATTATGAAAAACCATGATAGATAAGATGTTCAAAAGATTGCACATCAAGAAAGCGTTAAAACTATGTACATTACTAGAACTAGGTGAAACAATTAGTAAAATTAAATGAAAGGTTCCAAATTACCAAATTAGATGAAAGAGTTCTTATAAAGTTGAATTCTATATTTTGGCAAGATATGAGGGTTCCTAAGATTCCTGGTAGCTTTCACCAACATACAATTAAGTGGCCCATGTAGTGGGTGATCTTTGTCATCTCTAATTTTATTTGTCATCCTTACAAATTCATTCTTTGCAGCTGTGTTTACTTGATCCTTCAGTGATAGCTGGCTTACATTCAGTATACGTGAAGTATACTTAAGGAATCTCATCAGTCTATGCTTGTCAGAAGATGATATAAAGTGATACCATACAGGAACAGCATAAAGTAAGTGTGGCAGAATAAAGGAGCTGAACACATTTTTCCTTGCACCTTCATTAAAGAATGACACAATATAGGCAAGACTTGATACAAAATAATACACTTTTCTCAAGATTTTCGAGATATGCGACGTGAACGGTAGATTGTCATCAATGCATACTCCTAGGTATTCAGTTCTTGATGTTCGCTCTACCTGAGATTCATGTATGGTGACACCTTGTGATTTTGCAGCCAGAAGACCTTGATGTTTTATGTTGATATTAGCAAAGCACATTTCCTTCGACTTCTTAGCATTTAGCAACAAATTCTTTCTGTCACATGTTGAAACCACGTCGTTAACACACATCATAGTGCCAGGAATGTTGTAGCACTTGACAAACAATGCTTCAACATGCTTCCATGGGTACATAATGTACGTAATGTAAGTTCTACGGCATTGCCAGCATTAATTTGTAACACCTAGATACAGTAGTTCTGGCAGAGCCATACATGTGTAGAAGTCATTGGTATTTATAGCCCAAAATTTAACATGCTAAAACTTCGGCAAGTTTTCAAGTGCAATCCACATGGATGTCTTGAAGCATGAAAACCACTGCCATTATTCACTACACCATTGTTGCATAGCACCCCCTATCTCCTCTCTAGATACATCCCATCTCCTTCGAAACTAACCATTCTACCTAAATGTTTGAAGACTCTTACACTACAAGAGTTTTACATCAGGGAATAACCATGTTTGGTCAACAATGTAAACTGGATAGTGGTGAATGGTAGGCCAAGTTGCAAGTAGCTTTCCGTTGACTGCAGTGCAAAAACTTTACAAATGTCCGCAAGTTCAGGATTAACATTTATACACAGTATGTTGCACAACAGGTATGGACAGGTAATATGATTAACCTTTAACCTCAAATGATTATGCAAATTGGCCATTTTACCTTTCTCTTTATTGACTTCTGTCTGAGAGAAATGTTGTTGCAGTAATTGGTTCTTTTTATAAGGTGACCAAATCTGATAAATATATTGTGATTGGTTGGAAATATCTGGACCTATACAGTTCTTCCTTCACCTCGTGTTGAGAAATTTAATACTGCAGTTTTGTTTATCTGCACATCTCAAAGGCGTCATGTAATGTAATGTAAATTATTCTTAAAGGCGCATTACATGTAAAAAAAACATCTCAACGCGTCGTACCACATATAAATTGCAAGCAATGATATCAAATTATCAAGTTCAGTAAAAATTAGAAAAGTTAAGTTACTCTCTGATACAAGAATAAGAATACTTCGTAAAATATTTATATAACACCAATGTTCACGTATAGCTTTGCTGGTGAAAAAAGTTAGTGGTAGTTTTCATCAATTTTATCCAAACCACAGAATAAAATGAACAGATCAAATCAATGAACATTTTGACTTTGGTGAGATTCTTCTGTTTCGTGATTTTTTTTTTCAATATCCATGCAGTAATTTACACAGTATCCAACTTCCAGGAATAATCAGGGTTTTTGTTAAGAAATGTAGTAGGTGGGTCAATTTGAAAAGTAGGCGGGACTGTCTGTACGTGGACATGGGGGAAATTTGCAATTTAAAAAGTCTCTAGATGCAAAATGGTGGAATATACAGCTGTTTGGTCAATGATATTGCCCCCTCCCAATCACTCCTTCTTCTGTCCTATTTTTCTTTTTTTTGACCTGGTTGTGGGTATTTATTCCTCTCGATTTTTTCGTA
>KN884440.1:0-14967 GCA_000934455.1 Apostichopus parvimensis
ACGTATATTTGGATATACCACCAGAACTCCACAAACTTACTGGTTTGGATATTTACGAGTGACGGGCTTACCTGTCTCCTCATAACCTTTGCACCCGTTCTACCGAGTATATAATGTCCTGGTAACCTTTTAACAGTGTGCCCTCTACGACTGGCTCACCGGTCATTGCCCTTCCTTCTCAGTCATACCATTCTAAGTGCCTGCACACGTTTTTTCGATCGGAATGTTTCCTCGGAAATGTCCTGTTCAGAGTTGGTGGTGGGGAGGGGGGTTGGGAGGGATTAATGGGGGGGGTTACAGCAACATCGCCCGGGTCAATTTTGGGGCCCAGGAAGATATGGAGGGTGCAGGAAAAGTATGGGATATATGTAGAGTGCGAAAAGGGAGCCTGGTGACATATCTTTCCCCAATGCCCGACCAGGCTCTCATTGTTTTTGTATCTCATCATTGGTAATTTTAAATAGTACTGTGTCCCTTAAATCATCCTGTAAATCTCTCGTCTGAGACACCATCGACATTCTCCTCCTTTCAAGGTCTACCCTTCAGAAGACAACCTGCATGTGTTTTGTTTATCGTGGCAGTGCTATCTCCCCTAAAAAAAAACAGTCCACATGATTTTTAAATTTGTGTTTGATACATTGGAAGGAAGTCATATCAACATAAAATGGCAGCATGAAACTTAAAACACATCTATGACAGTTTTGGGCTTGTTATATGGAGAATTAACCTCAGTACAGACCTGTGTTAATCTGTACTATGTATGTCCAAATGGTTGTCATTAAGATGCACACTAGGAACCATACAGTATCATCTTTACTTTTAGTAGTACCATCAAGACAGCTTTGGTTTACTTTGAAATGTACCCTCACAAGACAGCCTTGGTTTACAATCGGACTTCATATTACTGTACATAACCTTCCATCGAATGACTTTCGTACAGAGTACTAGTGACAGTTTGTATACAAAGGCCAATCTAAAGGAAATGCCAGGGGAAGTACCGCCAGACTGTTGCAACTACCTGCCTATTCAGGAGTGACCGACAGACCACAATAACAGAATCTAAGAAGACTAATACCGCCCAATGTAACACTGTCCCAGTCACACGATCATAAATTCTGGGTGTTTCATACAATATCTGACAGACCACAATAACAGAATCTAAGAAGACTGATACCGCCCAATGTAACACTGTCCCAGTTACAAGATCATCATTCTGGGTGTTTCATACAGTATCTGACACATCACAATAACAAAATCTATGAGGACTGATACCTTCTAATCTAACACTGTCCCAGTTACACTATCATAAATTCTGAGTGTTTCATACAATATCTGGCTTGTAACAGGAACTCCCTGAAAAAAAGTTACTCTACAAATTTATGCAGTGCTACAAGGAAGACAGATTTTGCAGATCAAGTTTGTAAGTTACTCAAGTATGAAACATGATATACAAAGTGTAAAGAGAAGTAAATATCTGTACAATACAGAGAATCGACAGTTACTGTACAGCTGTGGGTACATGAAGATAACTACTGTAGGACAGGCCTTTTTTGCTTTTTGTTGAAAAGCTTTCTTATTTTCAGCATTCATGAAATTCTTGAGCAATATAATCTTTGGAAGGAGCATTTGAACAGCTCAAAGCTGAAATGCATTAAGGCACTGCAACATCGCAAAACCTGTCTGGTTCAGGGTATTTATGAACAACTAGGTCCGATGAACAACACGTTCATAGCTGACTTAGGATTTTACTGTATAAAACTGAAAAGAAAAACTGACAAATGATATTAATCTAGAACAAACAACACAAATATGAAAGGCAAATTATGTATCATTTACCTTGTAGAAAACCATGGAAGTCTCTTACTTTCAGTCCTGCTGACATACACAACCAGATCAAGTAGATTGTTATGAAGTTGTACTGTGTCAGTTAACGCTAAGAATTTTAGGAGTTGTACCACAGTCCACCAGTTTCATATGTACACTTAGATTTATATATATAGTAAATCATCAATCTTTTGGGTGCATACTGTATACAAAACCTATATATGCAGTATGCCAAAGGGATACTGTAAAATGTTACTGGATGCCATGTTCACATCACATGTATGTAACATCAAATTGGCAGGCAAATACATTGTTAGGAAGATTTCCCATTGAAGTTAACCTTTCCAACTCCTGGTTATAAAATGCAGTGGCCATGACCTACCTACTTTGACACATTCCAATCCCTGATCACTGGGTAAAGGTTATAGTCAAGATGGCATGATCTACTCTCCTACATGGTATGTTGGAACTGTTACAACTATTCCTCACAAGTTCAATGGAAGAGCATCATTTAATGTAGAACAATACCCTGGGGGTAACAGTGCAAATCCAGCACAGACCCTTCATTGGCAAGCAAGAGTATTCTCACTTGTAATGTAAGTAAATAACCTCTGGACATGACATGCCAAGAGATGCTTCTTTACTCCTTGCTATTTCACTTTCATGGGATTTTTTCTTTCCCTGGTTTGAACATCCAAACCCCCCCCCTCCCCCCTCATCCCCCAAGGCAGTGAAAATAACACTCAAATTGTTTTAAGCACCGTGCACTAATGAGCAATAATGCAACAGCACTACTGTACCTTCATCCTCAGATGGCATATTAAGAGAGGTTGCAACACACTGAGCGTAGTACGACACAACGCTAGCAATGCGCACGCTGGCATGAGAAGACTGCCGTCGTCATCATCAAAGCTGCTCTTGCACGATAAGAATACCGTATGTTGAACCGAAACGCTCGCTGGATCACTTACTGTGGCTGACTATATAGAGTAGTAGTGTGGTCATGCACATTTAGGTATATTATTATACTGTATATGCTTGCTAAGTAGTGAGTTAGTATTGCCATCACTGTATATATCAACAGTAGTAGCCAAGCTCTGCTGTCCAGAAGGGCAGAGCACTGAGCTGCCGAGTTTTCAGTTAGATAATTGAAGCAGTAAATCACACCAAATTGCTTAGGATTTTTTTTTTTTAGCTGTTATGATCTTAGCAAGTTCCTTTCATGGCATTTACTTATACCGGTGCTTTTCAGCAATACTTTCATGTGTGAGTTTCAGTAGTAAGTAAAAATTTGGCACTGTATTGGGATGGATCACAGAGATTACTAAGTGTGCAATTTAACTATAGCAGTACAGGGATCATTTAATTGAAGGTTCACCACTGAAACAATTGATGCACAGTACAGTATCATATCAATACTGTGGTCTACATAAACACTGCTCAAGGGGGGGGGGGGGGGGGAGGGGAGTTGAAAAGGAAACCAAAATGAGCACTTGATTGTAAGGTAGATCTTTTTCTTTCTTTTTATACCAAATATTATGTACTGCAAATAATACAGTTGGCAATTAATTCAAAATTTCCATGTTTTACTTTATCATTGAAGTGTATCTTGACTTAGTCAAAGCTCATCTCTCTTTCAGTTTTGTTCTGGTCAGCCCAACTGCATGACAGTCGATCATTGGTCAAGTTTTCTACAACAGAATCAAAGGACTGTATTTTTGAATATCGAATGTTTCCATTGCCTAGAATGTTCCTAGGTTTGTGCAGAGTTACAGAGTAAATTAAGTGGGTGCCAAATTAGCAGTTGAAAACAATTTGAAAATGAGGTGGTGGGGGAGGGGGGGGGAGGGGGTTGACGATTCTAGGAGAGCTACATATTGCACACACACATATTAGCTCACCTCCTCTAAAAACTATGTATGGTATCATCTAAAGTACATTGCTAAGGACACCTGCATACAATATACAGTACCTAAAAATGTTAAAACTGAAATGTCAAAAATATGATGAGCCAGTTGTGTACCCGAGTCGGATATGTCAGCTAGGGGGAGGGGGAGGGGTTCCAAAAATCTCCCCTGGCTGATTTAGCTAGCCCGGGTAGAATTCCTCATGGAAGAGACAACTCTAGGCAGATCCATGATTTGATAAAGACAAAGAAGAAGAATAAGACCTCTCCTCGCATTTAGACGTCCTACTGTAAATAATGAATCTAAATAATGCACAGAGCCTTCCACATATGAGAATTGGATTAAATGACCCCAGGGCCACCCTTACCCCGCCTTTATAAAATCCTTATCCCGGATTCATCCCTTGACAGAACCATAGAATGAAGGTATAAAGCATGTACCATCAAAACAAATGATTCAAGAGGCTTAATGCATTCCTCTCCACTTAATGCCACTTCAATTTTTTTTTATAGAAACTTTTGACTTAAAACAAAAGTTCTTGAAAGGAGTATATTTATCTATCACTGTAAATGTCTCTGTTTACTACTGTGCAGCCAACACACAGTATTAACTACCTACTCTACTATGCAAGGAGTACATTTATCTATCACTGTAAATGTCTCTGTTTACTACTGTGCAGCCAACACACAGTGTTCTATGTACTGTGTAAGGAATACACTTATCGATCACTGTAAAGTGTATGTTTACTACTGTGCAGCCAACCCACAGTATTAACTATGTACTGTGTATAAAGGAGTACATATCAGTATACTGTAGTACTAGTGTGCTCACTGTCCTATATTACAGCTGTACTGTACTAAGACAGCAAGACAAACATGGGACTCTTATGGTTAAGTGTCAAATATATTGCTAATCCAATTTAGTTTGGATACTGATGAGATTAGTACAGATTGAACACCTGTCTCACGGGCAATTTTAGCTAACCCTATTGATCCTGTGAAGACGAGGAAGTACAGACTGCAAGATGAGATGATAAATTGATGCTCTGCAATGTAACAGTGCCAGTGGTATAGTCATACTGACAGTACAGTAGTACCCTAGTAGCTCTCAGTCTATACAGAACGAGTCCGCCTCAAGTTTATATCCGGATTATCTCCAGATGGCGATATCATAAACTTAGAGCACCAAATGTACAGAGATTCACACCATTGTCTACATATTACCCAATAATATATTTGATAAATATTATAATATTTTATTTTCAGTTTCTAAACATCCCAGCACACTACACTACATAGTTGTTATTAAGTCAAATAGGTACAGTAATTGTTGGCAACTTCTATGAGGAATCTGAGCCATGTGGTGTGGTACAGTAATCATTGGACCCAATAAGGAAATGGACTAATAAACAACAACAGTAATAACAACAACAAAAACAACAACAATAATAATACAGATGACGAAAATGTGTATTGCACTGGTATCCGTCAAAAAAGTTGCTTATATGACATAAGTGTCTAAAGACAAAGCAGATGAAAACCAGAGGTAAAAAATTAAAAAAATAATTTTTGTCCATCTGAAGTTGTCAAGTCCCTGAAACAGATGTGTTATCGGTGCAGACTTGAAAGAAGACAGAGATGGAGAAAGTTTGATGGGTTCGGGTACGTTAAATTTCCAAAGATGCTGGGCAGCAGAAGCAACATACAGTAACCATTCCCCTAGGATCGGTTTGAAGGTTTAATCTTAAACCTAAGAATACATTTTTATTCCAAGAGCGTCCAGTGTTTGACGAGGAGCGGTATATTCTACTGGTACAGTGGTGACAGTTCAGAAAGATGCGATTGGCGATATGAATGGCAAACATGTACGTATCTCGACGATGATTCTGAGTGAGACTGGACGTCAGCTTACTGAAGGTCTCTTCATACAGGAGGAAGTCCTTCTCTAGGTTTGGTGCGTTTGAACTAACATCGACAAAGTTATCTTAACGGGTCAAGTAAGCAATGTGAACCACTGTAAGAGCATTTGGAGGTACACTGACCTTGAAGACACTTTGCAAAGTTTCTGCAGAAAACTTTATACCTGCTTGCTTGAGTTTAAAATCATCCTACAAATACAACTGTCCATACGGACCTTTGGTACGATTACATTTATTGGTCAACACTCGTCATGTGACATGCAGTATTGACACACTACTAACAAAGAACTCTTTCAGACCAATGTTTCATTATCAGAAATTAGAATTCCTGTCAGCCTACGTAGTCGTCACAATGATATAACTTTGACTGTACAATTTTGTCCATATCTCGGACCATCAAAGTTTTGAAATAGAAGTTTGGAGATATTGTTCAAGAAGGTTCAAAGACTGTAAATAAACATCAAAATCTAAAACAAGTTCTTGTCACCATGTCCTACATTTAAATTATCGTGACACTGTCACATGACTGTCACAGTTTTTCGGGTTCTGATAAACTACAACTGTACAGGTATGTGCTTGTGAAATTTTCCAGAGGCAGATCCTATTGCAAGCATGTATAAATTTGTGCTTATGTACAGGTACCCTGTATATTTGTATAAAGATTGAAAATTTTAACATCCAGAGAAGATTATCCCATCATAATGTATCGTATGACAATGACTGTGCATATTTACACATACCTTTCTGTACAGTATACTGTAGTACATGTATGGGTCAATGTAAAACAGCTTCTTCCAAGACCTTTCAAACCTAAACACACAGTTCTGCACATGTACAGTATACAATATTCTCAGTGTAAAGCTACAGTTCTGTAACTATATTACCACACAGGGAAATGAAATATATTTGACAGAAACAAAGTGGTTACTACAGCAATGTTCATTGTGCAGTATGATTCCTGATATATTCCAAAACTTACTGGTTTGGATATTTACAAGTGACGAGCTCACCTGTCTCCCCACAACCTTAGCACCTCATTCTACCGTGCCTAGAATGAACTGGTAACCTTTTACCACTGTGCGCCCTATATGACCGGCTCCTCTGGTCAATGCCCTTCCTTTTTTCATTCTACCATCGAAAGTGCCAACATCTTGCATTTTGTTGTCCGGATTTCCTACAGCGATTTTCGTACGGAATTGGAACCTAGGTTCTTGATCTTTTCCATAATGTGGATACTGAAGTATTTACCAAGCGTGAACAGCCCCATACGTACCCTGTTTTTGCATAAGTACCAAAATTTTACTAAAACAGTTTTCAAGAGTATTCATATGATCTAATAAAAATAAACAACAACGGTATCTTTCCATAAATTTATTTTGGCAAGTTTTATTGTTTTGGAAGACCATAAGAAGTATAAATTAATTTTTGATGGCATACCACACATTGAACAATCCAGTGCCATACAGTGCCATAATGTAACTTTTCATTTTTATTCTTGATAAACCTATTTAGCAAAATATTTGTCATTGGAATACACAATTATTATCTTTGTGTTCAGTAATACTACCATCTGTGTGTTTCTTGATGTTGAAAGAAACCTGATTACTACTTCAACTTCAAGCTTGCCTTACTCCACAAGTATACATGTACAGTAAATTTGCATTGGTTACAGGAGTCCCAGTGTTCGGGATCTGTTTTTTAGTGTAAAGTTTGGATCAGACCGAGCAGAATCAGACTCCGCACTTGATGTTAAAACTTTAATGAATGTAAATGTACCTGGGGGGAGGGGAAGGGTACCCTGTATCAGCGTTAACCTTTCAATATCTTTTTTTTTTTATATAAACTTCTTCAAAATAATGGGAAAAAATAGACCAGGTTTGTTCAGTCTGTGCCAGCCAGATTTTAGTTCTCTGCAACTTGTCTGATTACATTTGCTAAACCACAAAATAATAACATAATAAATGTGGAAATTATGTCAAACTGACAATGTTTGAAATGATGCCAGGTACAAAATGGATGTCAGTCTGATGACCTGAAAACTCTTCTTCCATCAATGTCTGAGAGGCAAAGAGGCAAAAGTTAAAAGGTAGAGATCAAATTGTGACAACAACTATGAGAAATATGTGAAAAAAAAAGACTCACCTATAAGATCCCTGAGAAACTCACACTCTAGTATGTGTGGAAATTTCAATATCTGCCTCCACTTTTTACTTCGACCTTTACCTTTACCCCCGCCACCTGTGAAAATGAGCAGAGGAGGAAAAGAACAGGAGTTAGTCAATACAATATGAGAGTGAATAGGGAGACTGGCAAAATTATGATTATCAGCAGCTGGATATGACAAACCATTAAGGTGAAAAATAACATTTTTTTCCAAGTCTGCTTTGGAAACTATGCACACAGAATAGTTGTGATAACACCCAACTCCAGAAACTGTGGGTAGTGCATAAAATACATACATACTGTATACATACAAGAGCATACACTATATACAGTAATGTTACAATTGATCTCAACACTTGAAGATGCTAAACCCGAACTCACCCAGGTGGTCAAATTGCAAGACTCATTTATGTATTTATCTCTCACAACAGTCAGCTGTCATTTTAAGCAGAGATACTAAGGAAATTACTTCTACAGCATAGTGACAGTATAATTCCCCCAAACCTTACTGGGTTTTTAGATATTTACAAACGGGGATACTCACCTGTCTCCGGCCTTCTTATGCACTTAACCTCATTTAATTAAAACCTTGTCTCTGGTAACAATTTTTGCTGTGCGCCCTCAATCCAGCTGACGTAGCATCCGGATGTTAAATGCTTTGTTACCTATTTTTATCTTTGAGTTTGCTTCCTGTATAATTAAATTTTTTTTTTTTTGGCAATTGAATTCATGAAGTAATTATGAATCACTCATAAAAGGGGAAAGAATCTGTATCGACTGCAATTTTTTTTACGGTATCAGGCACAGATTTTGAAGAACAATGAAATGGCAATTCCAGAATATCAATAATACGTAAATGTCTTGTATTCCACAAGGTTTTAAAGGTTAACATGACAATACTACATACAGTTTTACAAACAGCCTTAATAAACCCATATGTTACCTAACAATGCATTAAACACCAACGGTAGTCTGCTACTTCCGAGAAGGTATACTGTAGGTACAGGTAACTATTTCTGAATACGATCACAGTACGATTATAACACTAATGTACAAAACTGATATATGACAGTGCATATCATAGATTTAAAAGCTGCCTTTTGTTAAAGATTGATTGCAATTCGTACAATAGAACCAATTACCGTACAGTATGTTCTTCTGTTAAAATGAAAGGTACAGTATGGTACCTCAAAACATAATCTGTTGTAACATTGCTCATCAAAATAGAACCAGACAACCAGTGAAAATCTAGGCCTAAATTTGGTCAAGGGTTTGCAAATGAGAAGTGCTGGGTGATGAAAATTTCTGAAATGCACCATTTCCTATCTTGGAATGATTGATGTAACACAAATCTGCTACTACTAACACGGTAGAATTGGTCGAATGGTCGTAATTGATAAAGTTTGTAATCAAAGTATGGTTTAATTAATAAATTGAAGGATACCAAAATATGTAGCAGTTGTACAATGCATGAATAACACGACTTAGTCCGAGTGACACAGAGTTGTATAAACCAACGTACTAAAAGTCTGTTAATCCAACGTCTATCAAACAGGTATGGACAGAATATTTAGTGGCGTAGGAATATGTCAATACTGTTAATGTCAGGAGGCTGAAAACTGGTGGGTCGTGGGTCTTCCCTACTGGAGAAGAATCTTAGCTTTGTACGTAGCTGTACGTAACAATGGCCCAGAAGGGCTGTTGGAAAGTCTATCTATTGAATAGTCTATATCCCAAATTTCTAATTTTCTAAATTATACAGATTTCATGGCTTCCTGGAAATTTTCACTTTCCACATCAGAAAAGTTAGACATTTTGTCAAATTATGAGAAATGTTTTGGAAATTTGACATGTACTACAGTGTGTGGGTATACAGTATATATACGAAAAGAAAAATGGATACTTTGACTGCCTGGATCTCCTTTTGCAGCTTAATACAAATGATCTACTGTAGCTGAATGATATTTTGCAGTGCCGTGAAATGCATCTTTGTTAAAAACGTGAAGGGGCAAAAACCTACCCCTGCCTCTCCCCTCCCCCACTTTGAAAAGCTCTGCCCCTCTGTTCCTATGCCCATGCAGTATCATCGGCAAGCAATTGATACAGGAGTTTGTCATTTCGCAAGAAGGAGAACTAGAATAGTGGCCCAAAAAATCCCTCCTCAAATCGTATTTAAGACAGAAAAGAGGGGTACTTCAATGAACTCATTTTAACAGCCTATCACAACCAAGGCCCTAAAAACAAACCATTCAAGGGGAAAAATAAAATGACTGAAAGCTTTTTTTTTACCAAGTGAAGAGGAAATTTAAACCCACAGTCAACCTTCAAAGATATCAATCATTTACATGACCTTCTAAAAATATGACTGGAATATATCTTGAGGAAATTTGGAAGGAAGAAAAAAACGCATTTTCTTATGAACTTGTAGTTAATTATCAACATGCCAATCAAATTTCCAGGGAGCAGTTTGTACTTTCATGAAAACTAATGATTTTGATACAAGGTCTCTGATTTCAAAATCTGAACTTTTAAGAAAGATGTACAGTAGACATTCAATCATGGAGAAAATAAAGAGTTGAACTACAAAAATACAAAGAGACAATTTTTAAGAATATCCATTATTTTTTTTTTCCTTTAATGCATTCTTGGAGAACAGTATATGGATGCAAACTTGTGATTTGTGACCTATTTTTTTGAGACTCTATTGACTGTTAAATATTGTTTTAGGGGTTATCATTTTTTAATGTGTGAAAAAAAAAAAGAAGATTTCATGTACAACAACCAATGATTTAAATTCAGGTAATTATGTAAAGTACCGTAATAATTAAGTCTGTAGTCACAGAAGGTGTCCAAACCCTTCCTATTCCCTTATGTACCATGTCCTGCAAACAGTACTACGTAAAAAGTACATTAAATAACAATGAGAAGTTATCGCACTTCGAATTTTCGGGAGAAACTGAGTATTATGGAAACTGAAAAATACTGTACGACAATCAATTGTAACAATAACATGAAGGATTGTTTCCTGTGTGGAAACACTGTATATATACTGTCCAGTCTTTTATTTATAATATGCCACTAGAGGTTGCTATGATTTCCTATGAAACCTACGGCAGGACAACCACATATATCGGGTCAAACGCTGTCAAACACTGTATATACTGTACAGAGGTACTGTACTGTACTTACTGTGTACCAACTTAATGTACATG
Source organism: Apostichopus parvimensis (assembly GCA_000934455.1). NCBI lineage: Eukaryota > Metazoa > Echinodermata > Holothuroidea > Aspidochirotida > Stichopodidae > Apostichopus > Apostichopus parvimensis. The sequence continues at coordinate 11,025 of KN884440.1, forward strand.
TACTGCAGACTGTACTGTTCCACAGCAGACAATTATTCCTGTAAATACTACGTAAAATTACTAAATACTGTAAATACTACGTAAAATACTACGTAAATTCTATTATTTACTGTTTTGCAATGTGTTGGTAATATATGCAGCTTTGAAAATATGAATCTCAATAAAAAAAAAAAGTTAAATTAATTCCATGCAAATTTGAGTACTTTACAAGTTTATGTCATGTCTTACTGGTCATATACACTAACAGTAGAAATGGTTCAACTCCACTTTGCAGTTAAAAAGTACAGTAGGACGATGTTACTGATTTCTAATGTTCACATTGAACATCTAGTGTAAATTAAACACACTTGGATGTACAGTGAGTGCATACAAGTACGTCAGAAGACGATTCCAACAAGTTTTCTTAACGAGCGACACACTTAAAGTACTGTACTTGTCTCCTCATAACCTTAGCATTCTCGCTCTACCCTGCCAAAAGTAACCTGGCACCATACATTACTTTCTTTAAGAACTCAACACCCTCACAATCGGTAATTAACTGTCAATGACCACCCTTTTCATTCTACAGTACCCGCTAAGTGCCTACTATAGAAGTGTGTTGTTCTGTTAAGAACATGATCATCTGTTTGAAACTTACTGCAGCAATCAGTTACCATCTGGACATCACTACGTACTCACCACTTTGTTCTTACAGTTGTTTCAAATGTACTACTACAACTCCATAAGTACAGTATCCATGTCAATTCAGGGTTGTGGTTTTTTTTTTTTTTTGGGGGGGGGGCAGGTTTTGGCTCCCATTTCTGGTTGTTGTTTATTACTGATATACTGAAGGTGTTTTCTCTTGAATTAACCATGTCATTTCACATGTATTATAAACTCAGACATGAAGTTTGTGGCTGTGCTACCAACATGTATGATACATCCCAAAATTATGAGGCCTACAGAATCTATCGTGTTATTATTTCACATGACATGCATCACATTTAAGTGGAATGTAAATATGTTCATTAATTACTTCATAAATACCAGGCCTCGTCTTTAAAACATTCCAAGTGTGCTAAAATATTGCAATCCTCGAGAAATTTAGGGGGGTTTTAGGTACAGGTGCTGAAATTTGCATGCCTCAAAAGACAAGGCCTGAATACCCTACAGCACTTCTTGGTATTCTTGCTTAAAGTATTGTACTGAACTACCTTAAAAATAGTTCATGAACCACTGTACAGATAGTCTGTAACAAGAGAAACAGGAACTTAAAACTTTAGGTACACGCTGTACAGTAAGATTTGGAATAATAGTTCAGATAGTGACCCGAGGGGTTGTCAGTGGAGAGGCACAGTGCAAAATGTGTTACCAATCGCTGAAAGCTACTGTACTGTACAGCATAGTAGATCAGAGAGTGTGTGTACATACAGCTGTCACTTAAAGGTCCATATTGCATTTATCTGGAACGTTTAGCATTCCCTTGTCACTTACATTTACATATCAGCAGCTTGCAAATGATGAAAGAGAGATAACTGTCATAGACTTTTTACACTGCGAACCATATTTAACGAGTAGTTAACCTTTTCGTAATGCTTGACAATTTTGTCGGCCCAAACAATAACGCATGTACACCAGACCTTTCTTGTTCTTATTTTGAATCAACCAATCAAATCATCTCTATCAAGTGAAATCAGACAATAACAATAACGCCTGTTTCCCTCACTTTACACAGACATTATTGTACTAGGCCTATACTACTAGAAGTAACTGAGGGATGCGTTTTAGCAATTTCCTTTATACATAACAATAACTGCCAATCAAAACCTCCAAAAGAAGAAAAATAAGCTTTTTAATAAATATTCATTATGCATATTGAAGCCTTCGTTAACACGAACAAGTTAACTAGCCTAACACAGGCAAATCATAGGTATATATTTGCAGCCTGCACATACTACTAGTGTATTACTAACCAGTATTGTTAGTTGGTAGACATTCTTGAAACATATATACAGTACTAATGTTCACCATACTGTACACAGTAGGCCTTGTTATTTGGACGATCAAATTTGTTGTTCGTATCACTTAAAAGTACATTGCAGATGGTTTGGAAAATTATATATGCACAAACAGACTAACTAAAGAGTTGAACTATAATGGTTAAATGGGGAAATATACATTATATTTTTAGCATATTTAAGCCAATAACATGGTTAAATTCTGACAACTTGTACCTAGAAAAAATAATAATGATAATCACCCAAAAACTTAATAAAAAACAATGCTGCATGGATAGCGATTCAAATGAGTTTCTATTGGCCTTCCGACACTTGGGAAATACTAAACTAAACCAAATTTAAATTTGTAAAGTCTGCATCCACATAACTAACAACATTCTTGATATATCTATAGACCTGCTTGACTAAACTGGTTTCCTATATAGACAAGTTCTGGATATTTTGGGTGACCGCAAATCACTGTGATGATGGATATTTACAACAGGTCCAAATTCGAATGTTATTGATGGAAACAAGTAAAACAAATGTGTGCATGTCTGCCCTCATTTTACTGATACATTAGCAAGTATTGGTACAGCATGAATGCTATGTATTTTCAGGCCTAGGCTATGTATACAGTATACTAAGGTCTACATGCATGGTACTAGTGCTACTGTATACTACATATGGTATACATCAAGAGTCTTGAAACCTACAATAATATGGTACAGTTTAAACTATACCTTTAATGACACACAGGGAAATTACATAATGCTACCAAAGGGATACAAAGAATGATTCACTTAAAATGTGTAAGAAGTCTCCCAGATTGTAAAAAAAGCCAATAATGTAATTGTGCAATTCTAACTGCAAATCATCAGTATCCAGTTACCCTATGATCAGCTTAACATTATTATTACTGGTTTGTTCCGCTAGGCATAAGAATTTTATTTGTAATTTACATGATGGCATTTGGTATGCCTTAAAATCTGAACAATCATTTTTAATGTTGACTGTGTTATAATACCATCGAGTGTACCATGGAACCAAATGCCATTACTGAGGCCGATACTGTTGCTCTCAGTAAATCTTTGTCAAACATAGAGCTAGGCCTAACATTAGATACAAATACTACCAAAGTCTAAGGAGAAAACACACACATATCACAAGATAGATAGCCCAATAGTTGTTTGGAGAATTCATGTGACATTAAAATTCGTCAGTTTAAAGTATTACACTAATTCACCCCAACATGCTCTACAACCACCAGGCTTTATTAGTGCACAATGACACTTTATTAGGGACTCAATGGCCTAACTTACTCATTACTACCAAGGTTAATGCTAGTTGCTACTGAATAACTACCACAGTGACACATTCAGGAGTTCCATAATATACGTTTGTATTTGAATATCAATTTCCTGTACAACCATTTCTAAATGCAAAACACTTACAGCAGTTATGCGGTCAACCATAGGTATAAGACTGATTAATGGCGAACTTTGCATGCTGAATCAAATCGTGCACAATGACATGTATTCAGCACTAAATACAGTGGAGGCTAGGCTACCATTTTCGTCTTTCCCCATTGCACAACAGTAACACTATCTGTATGAACAGTAACCTCACAACAACATTAAGTTATATTCGTTCGTGGTTTGTAAATTACATTTCAATTACATGGAAGACATCTACAGAGCTCTAATACATTTCTTACCTTCTCGTGCCTTCAAGTACACAGTATTGGCGACAATATTTTCTAACTCCATTGGTATAGGAGAGCTGAAGATATTCCCCGAAAAACACAAACACCCGGGGCGCTGGGGTGTGGTACGCATGCACCTTACAGTAAACAACCAAGAGCTGTTGAATTCACCGTCTAGCAGAACACTGCACTGATCAGCTGTATGGCTTGATCGATAACAATCGCTTGTCAATAATCTCTTGTAACGTTCCTTATGTCGCTT
>KN884440.1:15017-25210 GCA_000934455.1 Apostichopus parvimensis
GCAGGTTTTGGCTCCCATTTCTGGTTGTTGTTTATTACTGATATACTGAAGGTGTTTTCTCTTGAATTAACCATGTCATTTCACATGTATTATAAACTCAGACATGAAGTTTGTGGCTGTGCTACCAACATGTATGATACATCCCAAAATTATGAGGCCTACAGAATCTATCGTGTTATTATTTCACATGACATGCATCACATTTAAGTGGAATGTAAATATGTTCATTAATTACTTCATAAATACCAGGCCTCGTCTTTAAAACATTCCAAGTGTGCTAAAATATTGCAATCCTCGAGAAATTTAGGGGGGTTTTAGGTACAGGTGCTGAAATTTGCATGCCTCAAAAGACAAGGCCTGAATACCCTACAGCACTTCTTGGTATTCTTGCTTAAAGTATTGTACTGAACTACCTTAAAAATAGTTCATGAACCACTGTACAGATAGTCTGTAACAAGAGAAACAGGAACTTAAAACTTTAGGTACACGCTGTACAGTAAGATTTGGAATAATAGTTCAGATAGTGACCCGAGGGGTTGTCAGTGGAGAGGCACAGTGCAAAATGTGTTACCAATCGCTGAAAGCTACTGTACTGTACAGCATAGTAGATCAGAGAGTGTGTGTACATACAGCTGTCACTTAAAGGTCCATATTGCATTTATCTGGAACGTTTAGCATTCCCTTGTCACTTACATTTACATATCAGCAGCTTGCAAATGATGAAAGAGAGATAACTGTCATAGACTTTTTACACTGCGAACCATATTTAACGAGTAGTTAACCTTTTCGTAATGCTTGACAATTTTGTCGGCCCAAACAATAACGCATGTACACCAGACCTTTCTTGTTCTTATTTTGAATCAACCAATCAAATCATCTCTATCAAGTGAAATCAGACAATAACAATAACGCCTGTTTCCCTCACTTTACACAGACATTATTGTACTAGGCCTATACTACTAGAAGTAACTGAGGGATGCGTTTTAGCAATTTCCTTTATACATAACAATAACTGCCAATCAAAACCTCCAAAAGAAGAAAAATAAGCTTTTTAATAAATATTCATTATGCATATTGAAGCCTTCGTTAACACGAACAAGTTAACTAGCCTAACACAGGCAAATCATAGGTATATATTTGCAGCCTGCACATACTACTAGTGTATTACTAACCAGTATTGTTAGTTGGTAGACATTCTTGAAACATATATACAGTACTAATGTTCACCATACTGTACACAGTAGGCCTTGTTATTTGGACGATCAAATTTGTTGTTCGTATCACTTAAAAGTACATTGCAGATGGTTTGGAAAATTATATATGCACAAACAGACTAACTAAAGAGTTGAACTATAATGGTTAAATGGGGAAATATACATTATATTTTTAGCATATTTAAGCCAATAACATGGTTAAATTCTGACAACTTGTACCTAGAAAAAATAATAATGATAATCACCCAAAAACTTAATAAAAAACAATGCTGCATGGATAGCGATTCAAATGAGTTTCTATTGGCCTTCCGACACTTGGGAAATACTAAACTAAACCAAATTTAAATTTGTAAAGTCTGCATCCACATAACTAACAACATTCTTGATATATCTATAGACCTGCTTGACTAAACTGGTTTCCTATATAGACAAGTTCTGGATATTTTGGGTGACCGCAAATCACTGTGATGATGGATATTTACAACAGGTCCAAATTCGAATGTTATTGATGGAAACAAGTAAAACAAATGTGTGCATGTCTGCCCTCATTTTACTGATACATTAGCAAGTATTGGTACAGCATGAATGCTATGTATTTTCAGGCCTAGGCTATGTATACAGTATACTAAGGTCTACATGCATGGTACTAGTGCTACTGTATACTACATATGGTATACATCAAGAGTCTTGAAACCTACAATAATATGGTACAGTTTAAACTATACCTTTAATGACACACAGGGAAATTACATAATGCTACCAAAGGGATACAAAGAATGATTCACTTAAAATGTGTAAGAAGTCTCCCAGATTGTAAAAAAAGCCAATAATGTAATTGTGCAATTCTAACTGCAAATCATCAGTATCCAGTTACCCTATGATCAGCTTAACATTATTATTACTGGTTTGTTCCGCTAGGCATAAGAATTTTATTTGTAATTTACATGATGGCATTTGGTATGCCTTAAAATCTGAACAATCATTTTTAATGTTGACTGTGTTATAATACCATCGAGTGTACCATGGAACCAAATGCCATTACTGAGGCCGATACTGTTGCTCTCAGTAAATCTTTGTCAAACATAGAGCTAGGCCTAACATTAGATACAAATACTACCAAAGTCTAAGGAGAAAACACACACATATCACAAGATAGATAGCCCAATAGTTGTTTGGAGAATTCATGTGACATTAAAATTCGTCAGTTTAAAGTATTACACTAATTCACCCCAACATGCTCTACAACCACCAGGCTTTATTAGTGCACAATGACACTTTATTAGGGACTCAATGGCCTAACTTACTCATTACTACCAAGGTTAATGCTAGTTGCTACTGAATAACTACCACAGTGACACATTCAGGAGTTCCATAATATACGTTTGTATTTGAATATCAATTTCCTGTACAACCATTTCTAAATGCAAAACACTTACAGCAGTTATGCGGTCAACCATAGGTATAAGACTGATTAATGGCGAACTTTGCATGCTGAATCAAATCGTGCACAATGACATGTATTCAGCACTAAATACAGTGGAGGCTAGGCTACCATTTTCGTCTTTCCCCATTGCACAACAGTAACACTATCTGTATGAACAGTAACCTCACAACAACATTAAGTTATATTCGTTCGTGGTTTGTAAATTACATTTCAATTACATGGAAGACATCTACAGAGCTCTAATACATTTCTTACCTTCTCGTGCCTTCAAGTACACAGTATTGGCGACAATATTTTCTAACTCCATTGGTATAGGAGAGCTGAAGATATTCCCCGAAAAACACAAACACCCGGGGCGCTGGGGTGTGGTACGCATGCACCTTACAGTAAACAACCAAGAGCTGTTGAATTCACCGTCTAGCAGAACACTGCACTGATCAGCTGTATGGCTTGATCGATAACAATCGCTTGTCAATAATCTCTTGTAACGTTCCTTATGTCGCTTATTAATAGAAAGAGTCTAACAGTTCCTTATTATAAGAGTTGTCAATGATACAAGATTATTCAATTGAAATTAAATTTCTCTGCGGCTATGTAAGAAATATTTTGCCAGAGAACTTTCACGTATTGATTGATCGTTTGCAATATAAATTAGGTAATGTCTCTTATCGCGAACAACATGTGAATGAATGCCAGCCTGAAGAGGTTTGGATCGGAAAGATGCATTTACGGACTGTCATCTTGTTGACAACATGTCTGACATTTGCTACGTTATTTCTAAAAACAATCAAACAAATTTTTGATGAATTTAATGAGGCTCAATTCATAAGAAGGAGTCTTATTTTATTTTAGTTGCTGTCGTTTGTAGAAGACGACGATCACAACAACAACTCTGTAGCTTACGCCGCGCAGTAATCCTGTCTCCTTGGGTGGGGTGCATGGATTACAATTTGGATGGGGGAGGGGTGGGGAGGGGAACAAATTGGTTAACGGTCTATAATAGGCGGAGTTTATGATTCAGAATACGCATTTTACTTGATAGTTATACACTCGGTGTATGGATGTAAGAAATACTTCACGTACTTGTCTGTTTTTCTTTGTTTTTGTCACTATTGTTTGTGTGTGTTTTCAAGTTTATGTTTTATTTATTTATTATTTGAGTTGCAATTAATGCATTTTTTTTGTGTGTGTAAGGCCTCACATAGTAACATATACTTAACTCAATTAGTTAACATTTGTTCGGATGTAGTGTCAGATTGACCAATAGGAAGATGACCCTTGGACCGGGCCCCATGACCAAGGAATCATTGAACACTTCCCGGCCAGATATATCCTACATGACAACTTTGTATTATTTGGGTGTGCTTGTCCAGCACTGACTCACTCTGGATGTCGAGTCTAGTCACGTGACCAATAATTTCAAATGCACTGGGAAAAAAATAGTTGATATTTTCTTACCATGCTTTGAACTGTTGGTGAAATGCTATGTTAGACTATTTTCAGACAACAACAAAATATATCCAAGAACACACGATCGATAAAAGCTTACATAGGTCACCAGTGTCCCCCCCCCCCCCCCCCCCAAAAAAGAAGTTAGAAAGTGGAATAATGGTCAGTGATGTTCAGCTAAACAGTTTACTGCATGCCATGGAACATCATATGAACACATGGTCTTGTAAATATCTGACAATAATTTGGGGCACCACTTCGATGGGACAGAATATTAATCATCAAACCCTGAATGGTTCATGTGAAACATTTACGTTACGTTTACACCCTAGCTATAACTGGCAGTTTAAAACACGGCTTAACAGCAGTAAGGTGAAAAATTACCAAACATTGCATTTTTGTTTTCGGCCAATCCTTGTTCACTATTTTGTTCCATTTGTTTCCCCTTAATCCAGCCCCTCCTTCACCTCGCCTAGCAATTTTCTTTTCATGTTTTTTTTCAAGTTATACCTAACAAGACTCCGTGCGTGACAATTTTCTAGTTACAGTAGGCCTAAAATCATGTTCATCGAAATTTAGTTGTAAAATGGACGACAAATTTAATTAATCGGTCATTCGTTGATAAGAAAAAAACCTTAATTCATTTCCAGTATTGGTGCTTACTCCACAAATTTTGCTACATGAACTAGATTTCCACGACACAGTGACGTCACAATAGACTTGTATGTCAGCGAATCACCGACGAAACAAGGATTGGTGGTACAAGTTGATGACTTTGTTAAAAGTGATGTTTGTATGGCCTATTTCCTTTTACATGACGTTCCAGTTTATCAAATGGATTTATAAAGAAACGATGATAAATATGTTTGTTCAGACAAACAGGACGGTCAAGTCACCACGTATCAGATTTGTGGTGTGTGAGTACAAGAGTAAAATTAAATTAACTTCATATTAGTACGTATCGTAATAACAATAATAATAATAATAATAATAATAATAATAATAATAATAATAATAATAATCAAACTAATAATCAAACTAATAATAAAACCTTATAATAATAATAATAATAAGAATAAGAATAATAAGAATAATAATAAGAATAATAATAAGAATACATTTGTGTACCGATGGGCATTTGTAACGCGCCGGTATCTGTCAAAACGACACCCATGGCGCAGTGTAACAACAACTTAAGAGAAAGGGGCAAAGCAAGTAACCGACAAAGAATAAGATAACAAAACGGTAAATATTCAAGAGTATACGAGGCTATAAGCACCAGCAAGAGAAGTAATATAATAATTATGCATTAGTGTCTAGACTAGATTTAAAAAATGTCCTGATTACGAAAACAAATTAATGAGTGAGAGTGCATGTATATATAACATCCTAATGTGAATACTATCACGGACTCATTGTAAGTCTGCAGTCACTTTCCGTCTAACCTGTGCCGGTATATGTTATCATTGACTTGGTTTTATATATTGGTACAGGCTAAGTAAAGACTTGTATATAGTAACTTCTTACTCGTACTTGAATGCTATGAAAGATACTTGTACTCAACCATATACCTATTTGTACTCGCACTCGAGACATTTTCGATATAGTATTATGAACCAATGCAATATCACGTACTCTTGCTTAATGCCTTGTACTTATGATGTTGGCTGGGTACCACAACTCTGAACCTAACCCATCACAAGGACTTTACAACATTACTTGTCGTGTATAGATACCATTTTAAACCGATACGTCATCACATATTGTTAGTTATTGAATGCGAAGAATGGTAGCCCTTATTTTACATCCTATGGACATTTAACAGTTAAGTAGGCTTACTATATTCAAAGCAGCGTCCAGAGGAACCACTCGGTGGGGAGAAGGTGGGATGGAGAAGGGGAACGGGGCGGGGCAGGGCAGGGCAGGGTAGGACACCGTTATCAGGTAACTAATATAGCAATAATACCAAGGGTCAATCCCGCATTAACGCATTTCCTCACCCGTAATCGAGTTCGATCATGGCTTATCTCGACTACAAGATTCGATCTTTGAGTTATACACAACAGAAATATTACCAACAAACGCAGGATCAGGACGTCCCAACAGGCCCATATTTTTTTTAATTAATCTTTTTAATTTAACACTCTTGAATTACTGGAAATAATTTCGAGATCCATCTGCACCACCGGGAAAATATCCTTTTTCAAAATGTTAGTAATTTTTAGAAAACTAAAATTTTGAACCATTAGGAATGAGCTTTAAATTAAGGTGTATTTTGCTTTACGTGGTAACTCTGACTCAATCAGTAACGTAGTTGTCATATAGGTCGAATGTAAGTTCATTTTATTTAGTATAGTCTGCCAGGGATTACTGGCAGCTCCTTGCTTGTATATATGTGGTTACATTTAATATTATGCTACTCCTAATAAGCGAGTGTGTCACTATAGGCCTAACGATTAAGCAACTATAGAAAATATTGTCTCCCAAATTGAATGTTTATTTGTTATTTTTTTTAAAAATAAAGCCCCAATCTTTATTACTGGACACCAGTAAACATTAATTTTGTTGAAAATAGCATTAAAATAGTGCCTGAATTCTGACAGATTGATATTATTGTGAGTAGACCTTATACAATTTGGTCGAATTGCTGAAACACAAAGGCCGGTATTTAACTGAGTAATCCGTAGTATTGTGACAATAATAATATTACGCATAACATGTTCAACCTGATATGTGAAATTTTTATCTAAATGCAGTATCATTTGTATGGCTTTTAGGTTTGGTAATAAAAAACTGTTCAACGCTTTTAGCGAATAAACCCTCGACTATACCATCAAAGAAACCTGGTGTTATTGTCTGCACTGCCACCACTGCAATAAGTTAAAACTATGAAATACGATCTTTTCCTTATTTTAGCTTGAACCTCCTCCAAACCTCCTGATAACGATGTCTTAAATCAGCTCAGTCTCGTGGTTTTTTGACAGCATAAAGGTGGAGGGATCAAAAGGCTTAATTTTAGGAACAACATAAAGAATTGGAGAGTAATACAGTAAAATAGAGGGGGGTATTCAAAATACTGAAAATTCTGAAGGCAAAAATAAGATCTTTTTAAGGGGCGCTCTGCATGAACCATCCAATATTTAACGAGAGAGAGAGAGAGCTACAGTAAACTAGTGGCGCGCTTCACTAACAATAAACGACATTAATTGCTCCTGTTGGCGAGTATACGCTATGGTCGTTATTGTTATGGTTGCATTGCATTTCATCAGGGGGGGGGGGCACTGGGGGACGTGACCCCCACTTTCTTTCCAAACTAGCAAATGTGCCCTACTGGCAAAAATGTGCCCCTTTGATGAAGAACTGTCTTTTGGATATCTTTAGCTGTTCTTTAATATTTTATTTTAATTATTTATTTTTAGTCTGTACATGCTATTTTTAAAATGGCATCCCATATCTTTTTGTAGCACGGTTAACAATAAACAATCTCAATAAATAGTATTGATAGCATACTCCACACATCATATATATTTAAGTGATATGGCCGGTGTGTATCGGTTTATAGCATAACGAGTGGTGGTTGTGGAATGAGAAAATGCCCCTCTGATGTTGTGCCCCCCCCCCCCCCACTTCTTGGAAGCTTCCTACCCCACTGCATTTCATTAAAGTATTTTAAGGATCTCATTTCCCATTCTTCAAGACAATCGAGAACCTTATCACCATTGCAATATCCCTAATAAACGACTACGCATTTTTAAACGTTTTGTTTGTTGTTAACAGAGCTTCTGCATTCGAATGTCAGTTTAACGAAGGATAGGCTTACTTGTAGTATAGGCCTATCACAGAGTTGTATGTAATGTATAGACTTTATTTTAAGGCCCAATGAAGTAACCACCAGTAACCTTCCTAACTCGAGGAGAGTTGTTGACATTATTTATGAGGAAAGTTTTCACTAAATGTTAAGTGCCGTTTCTCTTGTGAATGTTTGTGTCACGATGGATGGCACTTTACAGTACTATTTTATATACTAATAAATAACCTATGATATCAGGTTTTCTAGCTACATCAACAATGTGTTTTGTAGTATTACATTTTACTGGGGGCTCATTCCATGATGGGAAGAGTGATTCAGTTGGTAAGTGTCGCTATACCACTCAATGAATGACTCCGTAAAACGGTATACATCGTTATGGTCCATATTCTTTGATAGAGGTATTTTTACAGTGATATTTCTAAGGAAAAATTGCCATCAATTATCAACGTGTATGGACAGACAAGAAGAAAACCAAGAAGAAATATAAACTTATCAGCTGTACTAAGAAACTACACAATTATTAAAGTCATTCCACAAAATAAGCACAGGCGCGTAGCGAAGGGGGGGGGGCGAAGGGGGCGACCGCCCCCTTGACAATTCTTTTTTGTATGTTTTTATGATATCGTTAGTAATTTCAAAATAGAAAATGCTTAGATGCAACTTACAAGGCCTGGGAAGTGCCATTTCCAGCGATCTGGGAGGCATTTTCGGCCAAAATTTTCTTGTATGCTTCGCGCCAACTTATGGTGGCGCTAAGCTTAGACAGTTTCCAGTGCCGAATCTACGGCTCTAATAGTTTGCCTACAGGTTCGCCCCTCCCTTGGCAAATTCCTTGCTACGCGCCGGAATAAGCAATTGTTCGATTAAGAAATATTCGTCTCATATACATTATGAACTTAGTCCTTATAATTTTAATAGACATGACCAAAAAAAAAAAAATTGAAATTGAATCTCGACTGTTTTATTTTTACCTGATATAAAGCATGACGTTGCAAGCTAGAAGTGCCTTTGTTATGGGAATTTACCCTCTTATATAGAATTGAATTTACCAGACTGAAAAAAAGATACAGTTCAAGAACTCTTTGTCATCGACATTATAATGAATATACTGTATAACTATACAAAATTTTGTCGACATGCAGTGGAATCTATTAACAACCGATTTGTGTTTTGCTAGACACAAACTTTTCAACAAAATATTAGAAAAAAAAGAGAGAATTTTGTTTACAACAAGTTGAAGTAGAAGTTGTGAAAGAGATCAGTTCTGCAAACAGAAAAAAAGTCCATTTGATAGACCCTGCAGGTGGGGCCTCCCTGCGGTATTGGCTCAAAATGTATTAAATCGTTATAATTATTATATCAAAATGAGGTGAAAATACATGTGGTCAGGTTTAATACATGGGAACCTTCACAATCATCGTTTGAAGGAAGAATACACAACGAAAATTGCAGAATAAATTTGTGGTCCCGCAACATGCTCAGCCCAAGTAACGTTAGATATTTGGTGTAGCCTAGGTCCAAATTACTACGTGAAAAGTTTATTCGTAAAAATATATAGGTCTAGGCCAGTACGTAAATTGATCAGAATGCTATTCAAACTAGGAACACAGACACCAGAAATAAACGTGTTTTCGTTTTTATTTCAAATAGTAACACGTAGATATTTTTTATTATGTCCGGGATTCCCGGGAATGATACCGAAACGAAAGTAATAACCGGTTGTTTACCCACTACCGGTAGTATTTACACATTGCACTGTGATCGGGATTAGTCAATACCGGGATCGTGATACCGGGATTCACTTGACTATACCGGGATCCTGCACAACGCTAATGTGGGCCTACTCAGTTATTTGCAAACAAGTGAAACAATGGGTCTTATATTTGAGATGGGGTGGAGAGGAGGGTGGGGGACTGACAGAGAACAATTTAGCCCGGAACCTTTGTAGAAAGGGGGGGGGGGGTGTTCTTAAAGAGGGATAGAGGCATAGGCGACTGTTGATTATACAACTACATATGTTATGAATATCCGTGAACAGGTGAGGGCAATCAAGATCTCATATAGTTGGGACGAGTAGAGAGGAAGGTAGGAGAGGTGGGGAAGGGGAGGGATTGATAGAGGCAAACTTGTTATCAAGTAGCTTGAGAGGGGAGGGGAATGTGTTCTTACAGAGGGACAGGCGCATGACCGTATACTGTTAATAACACAAGTTTATATGATATGAATATCAATGAAGAGATATGAATAAAATAATGCAATTCATGGGAATATGCAG
>KN884440.1:51421-67788 GCA_000934455.1 Apostichopus parvimensis
GCATTATGTTCCCCTTGTAGAGGAATCGTGATACTCACCCGACGATGATCACACAGTCACAGTCTAGCGCAAGGTGACTCGGGTTGAGAGTGCATCAGTCGATTCGATGTACTTTTCTCCGTCATCCCCAGAATAGAGAAATGTTTAGTTAATGACAAAAATACTAGAGGTTAATGCTGTTCAGCAAACAGTTCGAACTGTTCAAATAATGTTAGAAATATGAAATGAAAACGAAAGAAGAAATATGGCATGAAGATAAACAGATGTAGCTCATTGGTATTTATTGATAATTGAGAGTGTACAGAGGTGTCAACATTTTGCACAAAAAAAGAAAGATAAAGACCAAAACAAAAAGTAATTAAAATAAGTTGTAACATTTCATATAATACCGTTGATTACAAGAAACAAAAGCCGAAATGTACCTTGGGCATCGTTTAGTGTTTTGGTCATTTAGGTGGATATCTACTTGACAAATGAAGTTATTATACTTTCAGACAGTGACAGATGTAACTTGTTAGAGGGAAGAGGAGGGTGAAATAAGTCGATTGGAGATATTACCTGCATTGACACAAACACCCATCAGTATACCCTTCTCCAGTATGTATAGCTGTACTGAGTTGCAATTGGTTTTATTGTAATGTGAAAATTCTGGCGACCCATGATACCCGCTTCAGTTTTTTCCAACCTCCGCCTGCAAGCCCCCCCCCCCCGCCCCCCACACCACCAAAGAAACTCACTTTGTTTTCAGAAATTATGCCAAGCTCACCAGTTAGTTTGTTATGAAATCCAAAGAAATTTTAACCTTCAAAAACATGTAATGTTTAGAATTGAAACGTAAAAGTCAAGTAAGTACCTCATTACTGACATGTCACTATTGTCAGAGTTTTTGTTTTATTGAAGGATCTGCTCTATTAATCAGCTCTTAATAACCTCCAATTTATCTTTCTGATGGAGTAGTTACTGCAAATCAAACGGTACATTGCACATCTATGAAGTAAAATGACACCTTACTCTGACTTCCTATAGCTCAACAGAATACTTCCAATAAGTCATGAATATTATATTAGTCAAGTAGCAGAATCCATCATATTTACAAATACAACAAAAAAACTCCACACCTCCCCCACAATGCCCCCCCCCCCCCCCCAAAGAAGAGTCTTAATAATAGTTACAACACAACAATTACTTCTTATGCCTCTGACTTGGAACTAGAAAGTCAATAAAACTTAGTAAATAAAGCATAGTAATATGCCGCAAAGTGACATATGATCATAAGGAATAATACATTTAATATTGACACAATAGATTGGGTTAGATTGGGAAAGGCAAATGACTATGGCTTAGAGTTTTAGTTGTTTGATAACAAAAGACTGTCACAATATCCTGTGAAGTGTTTCCATCAGGAATCATCAATAAATAAGAAAAAGGAAAAACAATAAAACCTGCCCGCCCCCCCTACCCCTGGAAAATTCCACCACTGTAAGGGAAATGTGGAAGATTTTCACAGAAAAAAGACCTGCCACGATATTTATTTAGAAGAGAACATGGTACTGTAACGCTTCTCTGATAAGTGAAAAACAAAAATTAATTTTGCTTTAAAACTCATTTACTTAGCTTGGCTTTGGTAACCTCATTGACTCAAACAGTAAATGTCTTACTAAGATTGTATCATACATTATTTAGTGGTTACTCTTACTAACAATAGCATTAATAATAAAAATTCATAAACAAAAGTCAATTTTATGATTATTACTTTCAGTATCAAATTTAGCTTTCCCCTCGTTGATTAGTGCTATTTCCTGCTTGACTTGACGATGTACTTTGATAAGGTCATTATGTCACAAAATGAATACTGTAAAAGAATTGAGGGAAAAAAACAGCTCAGCATCCTCAATCCAAAGTAGTCACCCAACTCTAATCCCCTCCCCTGCCATCCCCCTATCTCATAGATTGTGAATCAATACTTTGCTGACTCAATCAGCTCTTTGGAAAGAAACAAGTAAGTGGTCTTTGCGTGAACCAACCACAGCTGTAGGCATTCAGCATATAAGAATTATACGATTGTTGGCAATAAATTGACAGCACTGATGACTGTCCTACTGCTGTGTGCTGCTCATTCCATATCGATTCTCTGCTCTTGTAGGGCCTGATCCCACTTGCGTGCTGAAACAGAAATTCAAGGAGAAACAGTTTCATTTTTCATGATCATAAACCAGTATTCCTGGGTCTCAGTCGAGTTAATTATCTATAGAGGGCGTAGTTTCAGTTTTAGTTAATTCCAATATAAATTTCCACAAAATTTATAAATACTGTACAGTAGTCCTGAACATCAGGAATTCAGAAAGTAAAGAAGGTCATTAGACAGAATATATACAGTAATGAAAATCATGAACCTTCTTACAAGTTTTGCTTATGCTTAAACATGATACAGCGCAGGAACAGCATGCTTCTGTATGAGAGAGAGTTAACACAGATGCATACACAACACTGGCAGTGCTATAGAAGAATAAATATCTCGTATTTCCAAAGATCAAAATGCACGACAGCATTGAATGAGAATCAACAATGTCAGTTGCTAGTAGTTGAGTATTGGTCGTCTTTAAATTGTGAATTAATTGAGGATAAATTTACAAATAAAGAAAAAAAATGAAGAGAAACAACAAGATATAAATTACACTGCAGTCTTTCTAAAACTCATATCTTTGCCATTATATATGCATATTTTGGAGGAATTTAGCCACGCTTCGTTATACTTAACTAACCAGGATCATAGTTACTCTTGTAACACAAACCTTTGTAATAATGCTCCAACTGTTGCCTCAATCTCACTTTCTTCATTTCTTCTTGATGAAGAGCATTATCAATTTCTGGTGCTACCACTTCGTTCCGACGAGTCAAAATTCGGACAATCCTTCCTCCGTTTCTGTTGTATTAATGGAATGATAAATAATATGCTTTACACTGTCCCTCAGACTGATCAAATTAAATTGTAGTTTGTAAACAACTGCTTGATCAGTCTACCTGCAGTTGGATTATCATCAAATGATAACAAAATATGTAGCCATACTGTGAAAAAAATATAAAAGAATCCATCTTCCTCTCCCCTTATTCTTTATACTACAAACCCTGTAACTAGTTCAATCAAATTGGTATTCTAATAGCCCAACTTGGTTATTTTCGTACTAAAGATGAAGAAAGAAACTGTTCAATGCAACAATTCCATGTTTCACCTTTTAAGGCAAGCATAGTTACATGATACAACAGAATTTGAAAGTGAACAGGAGAGTACAATGATATACAATTTTGTTTTGTTTGCAGGGTCTATGAATTCAAAGGCATTTGATCTATACACTCCCAATTTTAGATTGCCGACTGTGGTAAAACAGTTAACGCCTAATCCTTCTGATATAAGAACTACAGTCTAGTAATATGAAGGGTGCACAGCTAAAATTAAGGCTCATAATGAAAATAGCCTAAAGTTGGTGATTTCAAAACAACTCCAAATTTGATTCCAAAGTAATGTTACCATCTAGTTAAGACGTTTACAGTGAGAATGATTTAGCCTGCACATTTGATATAGCAGTTTTGAGGTTTGTGAAATTTGTTTCTCCCACATCATTGGAAATACAGTAATTTGCACAAAATATACATTATACCACAATAGACACTACAGCTGTTTGCTAATTACCAAAGCCCATCTTGCAAGAGAGGGGAAAAATTCACACTGTCAACTATTAAGACTATTCCCCCATAAAAATCTCAACCACCTTCAAGCTCAGTAAGAAGTGCTTTCTGATAACGTCTAATCAATCATGTGGTACAATGCTTTTCAGTACCTTCCTATGTCACAGAAGTAAACTACCTAAACAGGGAATGATTTAGATCCAGTAACTTGCATCGCAAAAATGCTATGCAAAATGACCAAGTAACTACGCAAACTTGTTCGAAGATGTGTATAGCAATTTTTCACACAGGAACCATAGTATTTTATAAGAGAGAGAAGTCAGACACTTCAAAACTGTTGCGCAAGATTTGAGTAATATATATTATTCCATGAATAATACAAGACACTTACTGTACACCAATTGCATATATGAACTTTAAACCTACCTCTTGAAATAGTAAAGAAACCAAAGAGAAACACAAACAACCACCATGTAGATATTTGTAGCTTCATTCCAGTGATCGATATGTACCTCTGGTGGTAGGCCATTATTTTCCTTAGCCATACTGAATTTACCTTGCCAGCTGTGAAATAGAAGTGAATACAATAGTTACCAACTTAAAAGTATACACAGTTTCGTGGGAACCTTATGTTAAAGGCATTGAAGACTTGCCCCAAACCGTGTGCCGCGCTCTGAAAAAGTTAACTTTCCGTTGCTTGCAAGTGAAGTTTTTTGCTTGTCGCTACAAAATGCAGACAGTAATGAAACGTGACACCTTGTTATCTTTAGCTGGACCTGAGATCTCCATCCCTGTATCATTTGCACACTGTGCTGTGGGTATTGACCACAGCTGTATGTACTGAATGTACACTAGTGTCTAATTACCGAAGGTAGCAAGCTGTGTGCGTATTTTCTGGGATCGATGGTGGTGTCTAACACTTCTGTTATACCTCATTCGAAACTAGGTCAGATTACCGGCATTAGACGTTTCTTTTTGCACGAATCTTCACACCTTTTAAGGAGCAAAGCTACCACATCAGAGTTTGCACAGGTCTGCAATTCGAATCAAGTAATAAAAAACCAAGTTCCATCATCAAGCTTGTGACTCTGTAATACCTTAATTTGACTAGTCATGATTTACCTCAAATAAAGAAGTTAACAATCAAACTTTTACATTTTCCCAATTTTGTTAAATTACAGTTTCTATGCCAGTGGTCCATACACCTTCAGCACATATCCTTGCATGAGAACTGAGCACATCGGTCATTTGGTTTACAGTTTTATGTAAAAATATGTGGCCAACAAAATGTTGATAACTGAATGAATTTCATCAATTATTTGGTGACAAATCTTCGGGTGGTAACAAAATCTTATTTAAAGGCTTGGGACGTTTGGTAAAACTGCAGAACAATCACAAAAAGCCACAGTAAATGCTCCTTTTGCATTGGGTTATAACTTTTCATTCTTCTGACAAAAGCATGTTTATTCACTCATAATTGAATAACCCTTAGTCTAACTAAAGTCAGCCACACACTGCCAGACTGAATGGGAATATGGACTCCCCCACCTCAGACATCCCAGGCTTAACTGCCCAGTTTCAACTTTGACCTTCCATGGGGAGGATGAGGAAGAAGGTGTGCAGTTAAAGGTACAGTAGGTGGTCTTCAGGACAACTTTTGTCACAGTTCTTTAAATATGAGTTCCGTCAATCAGTGTCCACAATACAATCATTTAGTGTGCGTGAGTTATTTGTATGGTCATGGCTCTTGACATCTTTCAAAAAACTAGATCATGAAAGTCCAGCTGAGTTGTGTCGTTTTCCCGGACTACTCAGTCAAGCACTGTGCAGCCAACTTATGTGATATGGCTGGTTCCAACTACTTGGTACCTCCCAATCAACCTTTTCATATAATTATACAAAGTAGACATGTTAACATCCTCCATTAACTTTGAAGTTGATGTAGCTATATTTCATCATTTCTTGTGCAGCTTTCAACTTTGATGGAATAAGCGGTTTAATATGCATGCAAGTCAGAACAACTTAACAAATATTTCATTTTGACGAATATTACGTTTCAGCAGTTTGAGCAAACACAAGTAATTACCTTAAATTTTCAATGGACAGAGGGTTAGGTCTAACTTAGAGTTTCAGTTACATTACAATGCCTACAAAGAGAGTCACAGACCTAGGTAGTATAGTAAAGCTTCATAATTGACGCACCTTCGTAATTGACACACCTTCAATATGACTAGCAACGATACAGACCTGAGGCAACCTAAACTTTTTGCAGCAAAGCAGAGTTACATATTTCATGAGTTTGAATCCATTTCAGTTATGTGCTAATCAAATATGTGCTGATCGGAGTGTTAGCCCAGTGGTTAACGCCGGTGCCTTTCAATCATAAGGTCCCCTCCAGGTCCCCCACAAGGTCACTCCCAGATTAATGTATGTCGTCCAGTTACAGAGTTGTTGACAATTAACAATTCATAATCATGGACGTTAAATATGAATGTAAGAGACTGACTTCAGTCAGCTTGCAGCTTTGATAAGCCAATGAGGCTTCTTCGCGAGTTCCTGCTTGCAGGAGGATCTAATATACGTACATACATACATACAAATTGTGTTTTCTTAAGCTTTTAACACCTTCCCACCAGTATTTTATTATTTTTGGCATTTGGAAATCTTCCTCGGGACCTTAAGATAACCAAAATTACCTCAACATGATACCACTACTCTCTGGGACCTGACCTGTCTGAGCTCAGACACTCAGAGCATAGCAAACAGCATCAAGTCAATGAATGTATACTTACACAAAATTTACAGTTAGCTTATCGACGAATGTGTCAATTTCGGGGTATGAAAGAACTTGACACGGCAGACTTTTTGTGGTCAAATTCTGCTCAATTGTACATTGTGTAGGCACAGAACTATATATTTTGAGATCATAACATTCTGAGGAAGTACACATATCAAAAAAGGAAACAGTTGAGTGATTTAGACTTTTCCTTGATGGACATCGTTGATCAAATCCTTAAGTGCATCAATTATGAGCCCACCATGCTACACATACAAATTCTTAACTGTATGAAATTTTACATCATAATAAAGTTCCTCAGCATTTGGTCTAGAGTTAGGCAAGTCCAGGCAATTCAAGAAACACATTATGTACACAGGTGTCAAGTATGTTGGCTTGTTAAACTATAGTATATAATTGGTATAGTATAGTCAGTATTGCTAATTTCGGACACCTACGAATTTCGGACACCCCTAAGAAATGCACGATTTCACCATGACAACCTATAGGAAGAGCCAAATTTCACCAAAAAGTACGAAGCTACAGTTATTTTCTCTCCAAAATGACCCGTGTGCAAGTAAATACTTTCATAATTGTCAATAAAATGACGGAGATCTATGAAGTCTGTTATAATTACTGAAAGAGCAACTGCGCCACCAATTTTATCACCAGCGCCACACTGTGGGACTGTGTGTAGCAAAGAAATACCAGTTCCACAATCACAAGAATCTTCTTGGAATACAACGTGAAAACAGTTTGCAGGAAAGAAAGTTTGGCCGTGTATCGTAATATAACACACTTCTCCCACCATATCAAGTATATTTTCAGGTGATTTTATACCAGAAGATATAGTTTTGGGGTGTTTTAAGGCTTAGGTGTCCGGAATACGAAGTGCCCATGCTATAGCTAGCCAACATACTTGACGCCTGTGAGAATATAGACCTAACCTTTGTCGATGTCGTATGAACTATCATGGGAGTTTATTTCGCGAAACTGGTCCACCTTATGCGCAGTATGGAAAAATAATTAAACAACGATGACGTTACCTTCTCTACTAAACTGAAGGTAATTGACCAAAATAATTATGAAATATTCATCAAACCTACCTAATGCAGCATTTTTGGCCAAATCGTTAATTGTAACTTCATGTAATCCTCTGAAACATGGCTATCAATTATTCAGATTTTGCGTCTTCGTCACAAAGAATTTTAAAATCTATGTGACCATTTCACTATGATAATAAAAAGTCAAGGAAATCTGCCACACAGTTGCCCTTCGTACGGGAAAACGAATACAGCCTCATTCTGGAATGCCTATGTAACAAGTTTGATGGCCTCATCTTCGTGCACTGATATACCAAACGATCATTCTACCTTATCAGCTAATAGTCAACAACTTTTCACCAAAGTTACCATATTCATTGACGTTATAATTAAACGCCTTTTTGGGGTGACTCTGATAAATTTGAATAATTTTACAAGCAAATGAGTAATTAAGGAACGGAAAACTGACTGTGTAATGGAAAAAGCAAAGACAGTTTGGAAAAGAGCAAAGAAAATTTGACAATTTCACTTTAAATTAATTCTGAAGGAGGACCCCGCAGATCCCCCTAAGTAAAAGTCGGTTTCAATGACCTCCGTGTCACCCCTCCCTCCTGGATCCGTATTACGTGGCTTAGCATGTACTACAATATTTAATTCGCGAATATTGAATTCAAAATACGCCACCGCTATAAAAATTGACTGAAATATATGTTCCGGACTCATATTTCACAATAGCGCCTTTACAAAATTTCCCACGTCAATCAATTAAACGAAGAATTGTTAGTTCTACTAATTTTTCATACCGGTACTGAAATGTAAGTTCGTGTTTTAAGTTTAAAGGCTACACAAACCTATCATCATCATTGGTCTGGTGTGATAGAGATCAAAGTCGATGAACAAATCCCCCCAAACAGCTAAGATACTTTTTATTCCTTTTAATGTTCCTTCACAAGCAGGGCCGAAGACTTGATCAAGTCTAAATATGGCATTATTGAGCCACGCGTGCTAGAATATGTCAGTACATAAGCAGTGGCGGAGCATCCATACAGTCAGGGGGCGGATGCCCCCCCTGACGGACTCAAATGGACTGCTGGCGCCCTTTTCAGCTTTTAACCACTTTTTACTTATTCGCGATTATTGAATTTTTTATTGCGCTCTCATCTACCTATTGACATTTGTCACATTTTTTTGGCGATGACACCTATTTATTCTTCGTTTATCTGCAAATTAGCAAGGCCCGGAAAGGGTCATTTCCGACGATCTAGGGAGTATCTTTACTCACAAATTTCGGTACGCTCCGCGCCAACTCGTGGTGGCGCTCCGCTTAGATAGTGTCGGAAGCGCCCCTACAGACCATTCTCGCCCCCTTGACCAATACCCCTAGCTCCGCCACTGTACATAAGGCGTGTGACCTTCAAAGTTCTGTGCTTGCATGTTCACCGGAATGCAATGGCGTGCGCAAAAATAGGGGTGGGGGATGGGATGGGGCATGGCATCGACCTCCGATCGTCAGTGGGGGCGGGGGTGCATTCAGCCGGTGAAGAATTGGACCGCTGCTTCGGGTGTACTCTGTCCCATTTTCAACCTGACACAAAGTATTTATTAGCTCAACCATATCTGCCTCAGAATGAACCATCCAAGGTCTAAATTTATGAAAGAAATTTTCTAGGGGTTTTCTGGGAAGGGGGGGGGGTGGACCCCAAACCCTCCTACATAGGAGACGGCTTCAATGACACAAGGGCCACAGCTCCATCTTTACAACTTGAAATCCTTGATTCGACTCTGACCCTCCCATAAAGGTTAAGGTCCCTATTCCTAAACTAGTCTTGGGAAATGCTGAATTTACGATTATTGATAAGCACAACCTTCTGTTTATATCTATTTATATAAACACCTAACTTATAGTCTAACTATATATGCCTCAGAATGCACAATTGACTTCTAATTAAAACTCCAGAGGAGGACCCAAATATCCCCCTACTTGAGAGTTGGCTTCAACGACCCCACATAATATTTCGAGTCTTGTATCTCAAAAAGTCACCGTTTTCCTCAGAATTTTGTTCAATCGATTTTTCTCGAATTGTCAGCCGCTTATACCAAATTTTCTTTTCTTCTCGTTCTCAAAATTCGATAATTACGACTTATATCGACCTTTTTGCTTGTCATACACGAAAATTGTTTCGACATCGTTTATTTGATTATTTTGACTATTTTATTTCAAACTGTCGTCTACATTTTCCAACTTTCGACCTATTTTTGGCAATTTCAATTATTATATGTCTCGAGATTTCGACTCGTTCCTCGAAATTACGACTTTTGTATAAATTATTCGACTTCGTTCTCAAGGTTTTGTTTTTTTGTCTCTGGTTTTCAACTACATGATCTCAAAACTACCACTACATCCTCCAATATGGATATGATTTACTCATTCCTTGACAGTGCATGTTGAAAATGATTTCAAAACGTTCATTTAACTAAACATAAACTTAAAAGAAGCCATTCAGGTCCCTAAACAGGATTCGTGTTATGCTTTTTGAAGTATTTTACACTATATAAAACGTTTCCCTGTTATATTTGAAACGACACATGAATAGCTATTGATCGTTTAATGTTTGAATTTCATACAGCTATCTGAATAAAGTATGGTTGTAAGTTCACATCAAATTCTTTCTTACCAGCGTAAACAAGTCAAGTAGCATTGCATGCAATAACAACGTCAAAGTTATCCTGTATGATTGGGTCTAATAGCATTAGAGCGTAAGCCGGTTGTACATATATCTTTCAATGAACCAACTTTCTTATTCTGTTTGCTGCAATGTAAACAAAATCATTGTAGCGTAATGAATCGTTTCATTATATTAATCTACTTCCTTCAAAGTCATCCTGCTGTGCATTTCAATCTTTTCAAAGACAATATTTTCCTGTGTGTTGCGACGCAGTAAAGAAACATTGTGAGCTATTGTACATCGACGTATTCTCATTCATTGTACTGAAGGGAGGAACTTTGTTTGGAAGGACATTTTGTTCAAAGTAACGGAATTTATTGCAATGAATACACATTGTCCAACCGCCAAGACAAATTTTAAGCTGATGCAGAAGTAACTATAGTTAGGTGGCTCGTTTTGGACTGATGTAACCTGGTGTTTCGAGTTCGAGTTTTGCGTTGAGTTTTAATCTAGCGCCACAACTTATCATGCATCATTATTTTTGCATCTTCTTCATGGTCCGTTAGTTACAGTTCAGTTGACACGCTGTATAGGTGGACTTAATTGAAAGGCATCATTTATTGTTGGCCATGCAAAGGTAATTAAACTGTCACGGGGAAACATAGGTGTCTCCAGGAGCTTCAGTAAAATACATTTTTCGATATAGATATATAGTGAAATTACATAACATAAATTAGGAAGCTACTCCATCTACCCCCCCCCCCCCACCACCACCGCGCCTCAAATGGACAACTATTTGTTCCGTTCGCTATGCTATGATATGAACTTTATGATTATATTTAGGAGGTAAATGAACAGTTAATAAATGATTGAATTCGTTACACAACATATCCTCTTCCAGACACCTTGTCCTATTAGAATTAGTGATACGCAAATTGTTTTATTTTTTTAATTAAAATTAAAACAAAATTACAAAAATAAAGAGTGAGATTCCGAAATGTTCTACTTTATGCATCATTACCCTATTTTAACCCTGACTAGTCAACCCAGGGAGTTGTTCCATAACAACTCCCTGGTCAACCTAACGTTCTTCTATATATTTATTTGACTTTCAGGGATAGTTTTAATACAGTTAGATGTTTTAATGAATCTTGACTGCATAAAGTACTTGAGTTCAATTGATTTGATTCTTTACAGCTGTGCAGCCCTTAAATCCCTTCTCATAGAAAGATGATCATACCGGCCACACATCCTTAACTTCTTTCAGGTAGAACTCACGGAGGAGGGATGAAGGAAACATGAGATAGTTCCATCCTCTATATAAATGGATAAGAGGATAAATGAAGTTCATCACTGGACTTGGTGTATTGTGACTTGAAGAGTAACACCAGGTTCCATTGTAGTCATAGACCAAACTTTCTGTGTTCATTCAATCGAAATTGAGATATATTTAACAGGCATAATGTTTTTGTTTTTCCTTGAGAACGGGTTATAAGGGATGTTTTCGAAGGAAAACATGATTAACAGAACGTTTCATTCAATATAATTTATCCAACAATGCTCATATCTGTTACCATTACTCAAATATACAACTGTAAATCAACGTATTTGATTGATTAAAAAATGTGATTATTCCAATCAGAAAATGAAAGTCATTCCATGATAACTTTTCATGATCTGCGAGAGACCTTTATATTAAAATGAGGAATGGGATTAGGTTGGTGAAGGTTGTAAACGACATGACTGCATACGTCAGTGGGGATCCCGGGGATCGTCAAATAGAGACTTCGCCATCACTTAGAGGGTGGGCGTGGTCGCAATCACAATCAAACGTTTTGACAGTGATGTTAAAGGAATAAATAACTACAATAAATGATAAATCGCTGCAGATATCAAAGTTCCTTTTACTACTAAATTATTCAAAGAATATCAACGTGTTTAAGTTCAGTGCAAGTTTAACAATAAAGCTTAAGTGTTCGGACAATTTACCTCTAATGTAGGTGTCATTACACTACAAAAATAATGACGATTTCAAAATTTCTTTCGAGAAGTTCTCATGTGCGAAACGTCTGCTTCTTCTTTATAGATTAAATGCAATTAATACTGAAACGAGAACCCTCGCTAGGAAAGTCTAAAACTATTAAATTCTATAAAAATTGTATAAATTCCAACGTAAAATCAGGACTCTATAGTATAGAACATTTACATATACATAATTATGTAAGGGTTAGGTCAAAACATCAAAGTAAGTGCTAAACGTCACATGACCCTGCGTATAGTTGGGTATATTTTCTCACTGTGCAGTGAGACGTCCAGAGTTATACATATCGCTGATATATAGTACACGGTTAGTCTCCATTATGGCAACACAATGGATCATTTCAGTGTTCATGCATGGGTTGACTGCATAAGTTATTCATTGCATAATACTCATCCATTGACACATCAAGCGATGTCCAATCTAATAAATCTACAAAATAAAGCCTGATTTGATATCCGATGAGGAGCGTACATGAATAATGTTTTAATGCAAATAGACCTGAATATTATTTCCGTTTCAAACTTGTAACGATTAAAAGAATTGTAATTTGTCCTTTTTTTGTAACTTTTTCCGTATAGGTGTATGGACAGGTGATAGAGTTTGGGTGCAATGGGGAGGAATGGAGGGTGAAACGCTTTCTTTCACTGTCGCCGAATTTAGTGGATAAAGAGGTTTCCCAATTCATAGTATACAAAACAATCTCTCCCTCCCATGCCCTTCTAAAGAGTTGGCATGGTTACGTCATTTTCAATGACGGAATTAGTTACAAATTATTACATAGGATAAACAGAATAATAATAACAACTATATCTGGTGATTTTCTTGAAAATTAGGATAAGACTTAAAATGTGGTATTAAGTTTTGATAAGGTGGTCCTTTAATTAGTTAGGTAGGGCAGTGTTTAATTAGTTAGGTAGGGCAGTGTACTGATGCATGTAATGGTATAACGCAGGGTTTCCCTAACTTTATCCCCCACGACCCCCTGTGGATGTCAGAGTTGTCCATGAACCCCCAACTTTTTGAGACACTACCTGAGTCATTATTATACTATAATACGCATAACAGCGCTTCGTAAAAGATCAAGTTAATAGTGTAATATTGAATTGGTATGTTAAAACAGACTAGTGACTGCATGTTGTCACTCAACAACAATTTTCAAGCATGAATTTATGCTAACTTTGCTTTGTGTCGGGCAAAGTGGAGGTCATCTGGAATTTCCAAAATAATAATTATTACTTTGGCCAACCTTTCAGTTAATTTCTCAGCTTTTTATCTTCACGACGTACTGTCATGCGTACACCAACTTCACCAAAGTCAGGCGGCCTGTGTCTGTTTCATAATTCAGTACGACTTTTGTACATTACTAAATTATATGATATATCAGATTTGAGTTCAAAAAGTACTCTAGTTTTGACTTTCAGAAACGTCTCACGAACCCCCTGGGATGGACTCACGCACCCCCTGTGGGTTCATGCACCCCAGTTAGGGAACTTCTGTTATAACGGAAGATCCACACAAACTCTTAAGGATATCTGCTTTTTTATGGAAGTTTTGAGGATAAATGTCAACAAGTCGATGGATTATGCACTGGCAAAATTATCTGAAAATTTGCAGGAAAAAAAACATATTATTTTACATGAATCCATAAACGGAAAACATATCTTTCTACAAATATGGGGAAACATTTCGTGCAGTCTATATCAAGAGAAATAAATGGTAATTTGACGGTTTCCCTTCAATTCCCATGAACGCTGATACCACCTTAATTATTCGATATAGGTATTCTTCGTGGGCAAATTTAGTGTCCCGTTTAAATTTTGAGATTGTTCTTGGTTTGCTATTGCTATTTAAGAATAAAAAACGTTATGCAACTCTATGAAAGTAATTACTTTGACATGACAGACGTATTGCACCCAAAACAGCAGAACTGAAAGTGGATTTCCCCCCTTTTCAGCCATTGACCCCAACTAGACTATATAGATCGAATGCCATTGTCCAAGACTTGTAACATTATAGCTGTTGCATTTTCAACAACAAAAAAACCGCCAGTGCGCGCCTCTTTCTCATTGGGTTTTATCGGTTCTACTTGCTAATTTTCAATTCGGGGAAAAAGGAAATTAGACACACTGATTACTCGAAAATGTCTCTAAAGAAATAGGGAGCAACTAAGAAGAAGGTGATGAATTTCCTAAAAAGGTTATATACGTACCCATGGAGCGATAGAAAGGGGGTTATCTACGGCATGCTGTTTACTCATAAGAATAAGTAGGATCGTAGGTGGTCCTCGAGGCAATCTATTAGTCAGACAACGCAGATTATTACAGCTGGTTCTTTTCGAAAAAGCTTTTCTGGATTTAGTTACATCTTAATATACATGTTGCAAGGGTACGATAACCTGCATACGTGCATGAACTGATTTAATTCATGACTTGAATGTACTACCCTACATTATACCTTTCAAGATAATATGTAAATTTTGGTGACAAATGAAGAGCTAGAAGATAGAATAAAGACGGAAGAAAGAAACAAACTAAAATATAAATGTTCTTCTCTGTGATAAATGCGGCAGGAACACGAGCTAGAAGTGAGCAAGAAAGAGAAGAAAAGTACGGTACCCCAGTGGCGGAGCTAGGGGTATTGGTCAGGGGGGGGGGCGAGAATGGTCTGTTGGGGCGCTTTCGACACTATCTAAGCGGAGCGCCACCACAGGTTGGCGCGGAGCGTACAGAAATTTTTTAAGTAAAGATACTCCCTAGATCGCCGGAAATGACCTTTTCCGGGCCTTGCTAATTTGCAGAAAAACGAAGAATAAATAGGTGTCACCGCCATTTTGTCAGAAAATTACACCAACAAAATGTGACAAATGTCAATAGGTATTTGAGAGGGCAATAAAAAGTCAATAATCGCGAATAAGTAAAAAGTGGTAAAAAGCTGAAAAGGGCGCCAGCAGTCCATTTGAGTCCGTCAGGGGGGGGGGGCATCCGCCCCTTCTGACTGTATGAACGCTCCGCCACTGCTGTACCCTGTCATGGTTGTTTACTTATAAAGTACTTTTGGTAGTCTTTATAATTAAACGCACAATGCGGAGTTACCAGCACTATATGATATGTGCTATTAGTAAGCAACCCTATAAGCATCATTTTAGCCTATCAACATACAGCAGACGGTATAGAGTTATTGTCACAAGACATAGATGGAGCGTATAGGGTAACCAATTAGAAGGATGCGCGCGCTCCCTAAACTGAATTTCTGTCATGTACCGTAGTAACGTTCTGCAATCCATCCCATAGGTTGGGAATTTAATCGATGTACAAACAGAGATTAGTCACTTGTCAATGTTACAGTAAGTAACTTGGAGTTAAGTATTGATATTAGGCCAACATACTATGTCTCTAATACACTGAGATGCAATTGCCAACCTGACATTTGGGTTTATAATTTGCCACATATTTTATAAGTGTGAATACACTTCACTGTTTGATGGAAACAAGCTGGCAGGCTGCTGTTGATGGTATATCTTTGTATGGTATAGCCGGTGTACACGTTACGAGAGAACTGATAGGTATATCTGTTCTGGAGGCCGTGTCAATATCCAGGCACATTAAGCAAGAAAAGACTGGCGTGAATCATTTCTGTACACATTTATAATTCCAAACGAGTGACGACAGTGGGGATATGCCGCACTTAGAGTGCCAATAGGAGGGGGGGGGGTCTCCAGGAGGATCATTCTTTTTAAGGAGTAATGTTAGCTACTTCCTGAAAGTGAAATTCAATAAGATATGGCTCTATACTGAATAGAGCGAAAATATCCCCTGCATGGTTTAGAGCTATATACTATATAGTCTATATACTAAATACTATATACTATTGGTTTATACTATATACCATATATACTATAGAGCTATATACTTGTGTGTGCAATTCTATATAGTTAGAATAAACTTTACATCTTGATAAGAGTGATCTTTATGGACACATAGAGTGAGTTCTCACTCTTTGGAGTTAAGAGTGTCTGTAAAACTTGAAACTTCGGTAAAACCTTATATGGCTATAGAGTCTCAAAAGAGGTTATTTTAAATATCTTTCTGTTCAGCAATCAGTAGTTCAAGTGAGGTTTTCAGTGTTTTCTTTTGGACATAATCTTCGTAATCTTCTGC
>KN884440.1:86193-100095 GCA_000934455.1 Apostichopus parvimensis
GGAAACAATCGTCGGAGAAAGTTAATCTAAATTATTTAACGTTATGAAAACATGCAGTGCATCATCCTCAGGAGACCTTGAGAAATTGAGCCAACTTCTCCTCCATCAATGACCGAAGTTAACCTAGGGCGACAACCCAATTTTTTTTTTTTGGTCGTCAATTTTTTTTTTTTGTGATTGTTGTTGTCTAGGTCCCTACAGAAACATAAACTTCCCAACTTTTGCAACTTACCCGTAGGGAATGTTTCCTTGACCCTAAAAAACATATCGATATATTCTCGTTAACAGCACTCTACGTGTTAGAATGCGTCTCACTCTTCAAACCGGAAGTAAAGATTGGGCGCATCAAGCAACGATACTTCCCTATAGACCCAAGGGAACGAAGCAAAAAAAAAAGTAGGAATTCTGTATGGTGTATTATATCCGCTCTTCATCATATATATCATGACATTGTATTATACACATTTTTACAAAGTTGAAGAAGTTTGAAAAGCATTTGCAATGAATGCTGTTACTTATTGTCAGGCGTTCAATCACCTTTTTGTGCTGGGCAGGGAGGGGGGGGGGAGCGAAGGGAGGGGATATAGGGGCTAAGACGTTAAGTCGTCCAGGGGAGGGGGTCCACTCCACTTTTACGAATTTTGGTAAAATTGAGGTTGTTCAGATTCAAAATGGTGCTATATCTTGCTACTTTGAAACAATGTTGAAGATTTTTCGACTGTTTATGTTGTATTGGATATACATATATACTTATGTAATGCACACTAGAATTGTTTGAAATATTCTATCTGTCAGAAAGGGGGGGGGGAGGGGATGAACCAAGTTTCTTTTGCTGGTGGGGTGAGTTGGGTGGGGAGGGGAGGGGCTTAAATCCCTCTCCAGAAGTATACGTGGTTGCGACACTGCATTTAGTTAGAGGTTTAAAAGTGTATTTCTGATTACTTATGACCTCTGATACATTCCTCACTAAAAACAACAACAAACAATTGTTAAAATTAAGTTAATAGTTAAACAATAACGAAATAAATGCATCCAAGTGTTCTAACTGACATCGTTTGGTGTAGGGCTATACGCATGTTTCAGTAGTCAGCTAACCGTTTTTTAACAACACTGGTATAGCTATGTCCCCTAGTCCCCCCTCCCCTACCCCAACCCCAACCTCCTCAGCCAATACTACTAATTTAGAATGAATATTTGTTCTGTTTCTGGTATAGGTCTACTTGTTACTATCACGTAAGCCATAGTATTCACAAAAGTTTGTCTATTGGTGACCCCACATTTCACCTTGATTATGTTGACGGCCCTTCAGTGGGGAATGTTATGACCTTGGAAAGAGGCCACGAGGAGTTCTTCCTCTTACATATACAAATAAATGTGATATTAAATATCATTAGGGGTACTTAGTTGAGAAACGTGTGTTATATATTGCACATTTTGTAGTATTTATTATCGACACTTTCCCAACTTTTTCTACAAAAATCGGCAATGACTTTTGTTTCTCCCGAAGTTTTGGCGACCGACCCTGCAAGACATTTTGACATTTTGAACTTAAAGGGATAGTCGCGGAACCCATCTTAAATGCCCGGCAGAGAGGTAAAGCACATAGTCGAAATGATGGAGTGTGCATGTTTGTACCTGCAACGATTACAACTGCTGTATATCTAACAAATCAAAAGAGGCCATCCCGTCTTAGTTGACAAATAAAACAGAAATTCACTAATACTCGTGTTTCTTTGGTATATGTTGACCCTTACATAACCCCCCCTCTTCGAATGGGCCTCAGACGTTAAAGTGCACCATTCCTCGTTCACAATACAACAATTCATATCTGTAGCAAACACAGTCTTTTCTACCCATAACTATTTGCTACGTTGTTTTTTGGGATTGACTATTTATAGGATACTGATATGGATAATTATAAATGACAAAAGCATGTTTTAATTGCATTCATATCAAAGTTATTTACTTGTCATTTGAATGATACCTTGGTACTTTGGTTATTTGTAAACTTATGAAGAGGTTCCTTGTTTGGAGTAAAATGGAAAAAAAATTAAATATGAAAAGAAATAGAGGACAAAAAGACCATTTCACTGAATTTTTAACCTTTTTTTCATGCAAAAGTAGACGGTATTTTACAAGCGATGATCTTTTTGCTTTGTTTTGCTGGATATCACCACCGATGTTTTGATTGCTGTTATAACAGAACAGCTAGTTTCTTGGCAGTTATTTTTGTATTATTGACAGACGAAGATTTTAAGCATGTTATTCTGAAGTGACTGTACATTGGAACTTGGTAACACCGATGGATGGTGATAAAAAGTTAATGTTCAAGCCGCCTTTTGAATTTTAAATTGGTCAGATCTGTTGATATATGAAAGTGCTCCGTCGGGAATCGAATCTGGGCAGACTTGAGGATAAATTTAACTTTAACTATATAGTGAGAAACAAAGACGATTGAGAAGGATAGTGTAAATAACAAAAAGTTATAAAAAAAACCCAAAGTTGACAAGAAAATACGCCTACCTGAGGCCATGGATTCACTGAACGTTGAACATCAACCCAGTCTAATAGACGTGATCCCTCCATTGCAAGACAGCTAGCCTTCTTCTGGGCCGAAGGCCGGACTCTCAGATGCTTTTGCGGACTAAGGAGGATACGGAATTGGGATCCTAGGCTCCTATAAAATTAAACCAAAAATCAACAATGGCAATGTCATTACGACAATGCAGTACATTGTGCTGCCCATCCAACCAAAGAGGGCATCACGCCAGCCTTTCGGGTCTTCTTAGATTATCACTTTACTTCCAACTTTTTTAAATGTTTTTTAATGTTTGTTTGTATTATTTTCCGTCATATATCTTGTAGGTTCTTGTATATATTATACCACCAATTCTTACTGGAATCATGCGACGCAAACTGCGATAAAAAACATTATAGGTATTTACTGAGCTCCTCTCTGCTGTTGAAAAGCTTTTCGATCTACCAGGTTGATGGTATCGGGAACAAGGTGAAAGTGGTATCACTAGGAACCCGAAAGTGAATCGATCGGGCGCAATGCTGAAATGTTAGCAATGTGTAGACCAGGTAGATGGAAAAGTGCAGTTATAGAGAGGAGGCCTGTAAGAGAGGAGCAGTAAGTTTGGGATATAATATGTATAGGCCCAAAGAATTAAAACTGTAACATAACATAACACGTCATGGTGTCACAATTGAAGGGTTGTTCCCAAATTCGGCTAATGACAGTAACACGTTTAAGTTTGAGATATTACGAACTTTTGTTTCTCATGTTTGTTTATCATTTATGTTTTGCCTCTGTCATCAAGGAAAACAGCTGGTTGATTTTCCAACTTTTCAGAATTTAATCTCCGTGGAGAAAGGTGGCATAGATAAGATGTCATCACCATATATTCAGCCCTAAACTGCTTTAACGGGTTTATTCTTTGCATTGTGATTATTCACACACGAACATTGCATATTTGACTGACAGTTTATGGTGCAACCAACACAGTTTTCTGCTGTACACAATTAAGTCTTTACGTATAGGCTTAGTATATAGGTATAGCCTAATAGTATATAGGTATAGTATATATTAGGTATAGCCTAATATAGGTATCGCCTAATAGTCTGACCTTATCATCCCCGTGTACGCATGCATACAATGATAACAAAAGCGCTCACAGACAATATGGGCAATAACTGCATGCACGATGTACGTATTTAGATATAGTTATATATTATATTATAGTATTATAATATCCGAGTATTTATTATACCGGCATGTTGAAAATACGGAATACCTATCTATCTATCTATCTATATATATATATATATATATGTATAATTTTTTTTTATCTTTATACCGTCATGTTTATTATACCATCATGTTTGTCACATGAACTTCTATTCTTCCTTGTCAATTTAAAGGCGTCCATATCAACACATATATACAGGCAGTTCTATCCATTGCATCCCAGTGTAGTCAACACGTTGGATATATCTCGACTAACCTTTTCGTCTCAACTTTTCGAAAGTCTCGAATGATCGGGTTGCAGTGAAGACGAGGACCACATTTGCAAGACATTAACATAATGTGCATGGCTGGTTAGTGATATTATACATTCTGTCTGAAGCTGCCTGTCTGTCTGTTGTCTGTTCGTCTGTCTGTGAAGTAAGCCTATTCCTAGTCTGTGCCTAGTATATGCCTATGCCTTTGCTGTTTAATTCATGTTTTTATGCACGACGTGATTAGTGATGTGTTGAGAAAAGTGCCAGTGCAACTGAAGCATTTTGATGGCACTCAATGCTTTCTGGGAGAAGTGCAGAGAAGTCTGAAATGCAGGTTAGTTAAAACAAAAGCTCAGTAGAGATTAAGCTAGGAAGACATCGAGTACTACTTGTATATGTGCCAGGCATGGTACGAGAAGTTTAAAGCGCCATGAATGGCCATCTTCTACGTTTCAGCTATCCATGAGAGGCATAGCCGAGAGAAAAATACTGTGGTGATGAGATGAAGAAATTCATAGTGTCTATATAGTATCAATGTATGGCTCAAGTTCATTGGATAATTATTTGCTTTCCTAACCTTTGCATAACGAGTGTATAGCCCAGGTAAGCCACCGTTTACTATCAATGAGCCGGATGTTATTTATATAAATTCCATGAATTACCATAGCAACAGAACGTTAGAAATCGAAACTGAGCGATTCTTAGACGAAGTTACAAGTTTCTAAGAAAATGTTCGTGAATTTCAACAAATTGTTTGTCATAAATGTGTAAAACATACAAGTGCATGTGGGTGCCAAATAACAAAAGCTAGCTAGTGTAGAAATTAGAGAGATATATTCCACAATAAGTAAAGTTGCCAGTTGAAAGTTCTAAGTGTGTCATAATTAAATCCTCCCACGCTGCTAGTCTTATTCTCGTGGAATAACGAATCGTGCTGTATTTCAGCATTGCTACCTTGTCTATACTGTCATTGTATTCGAATGTTTTGATTCTTTATTTTACGCATGGAGAAGCGAATGCACTCAATTTTATATTTTCAATGAGCCGGATGAGTGGCACGTTTATAGTGAACGGAGGGTGAAGGGGCTATCGGGGGCGGGGTACCTGGGGGTGGGGTACCGAAACATATAGTTTCGTATACCTGTGCATACAATGGTAAAGTTACACCTGAATCATGCAACTATTTCAATCAGATTCCCATACAGGCTCCTGCCATTGTTCATGACGGCACGATCTTTTGTATACGGCACTGTCTTTCAAACGCCTGTCTAGCCTAGCCTACTATCAGCACGAAGGAAAATGTGAAGTAGTTCTCAACAGGAGCAAAGCTGTTCCCACACTTAGAGGTACTTAATAGGCTAAATAATTACAGAACAAAATCATTTCCGAAAAACAAAGACCTTGATGAGATGATCACTTTGTCTGACTCAATGTAGCATATAGTCACATGAGTTGACGTCTGCAACTAAGCGAAGTGTCTCTCTCGCACAACTCGTGGGTCTAGGAAGCACAAACAAGTGTCTTTGGTGAAGCTTAATAGAACAATATTTGCTGTGTGTTATAATACAGCTTTCTATTATATATGATTCAAAATAAAGAAGTAAACTTGATCAGAATAATACATAAATAAATCTCTGGCGACAACATTTACAGAAATTTCTTAAAATTTCTATTGACTTTTCGTTAACTTTTTTTTACACACATAGCAAACAAACTAAGGTACTGTTTTGATTAAAGATACAGCCTGGGAACGAAATCAAAACCGGTTATGGTGAACAAAATTAGGACGATGTCCTTATATGCTTAATCGACTGCCGTCCTCATTTTGGTCTATGCTCGGTGAAAGTTTAATGATAGAATTGTTGGAATTGATCACTAAAAACAAAAAGCTGCTTCAAGATGCTGGAGGCGAGAGTTTGTTACTCTATTCCAATGATTAGAGTAATTACAAACTGCATTTCTCCATTACGGTCGACAAAAAAATGTGGAGATTTCTCGAACAATGTACTAGTTACCTCAGGGTGAAGCAAATTCTTTTGAGATGTTTCCTGGAGAAAGGAGAAACAAAACAACAACACATGGTTTCTTTTCAATCTATTAATCTAAGAAAGAGAGATCGCTGGAAGCAAACCTTGTGACATGCAAAATTGTCATAGGAATACTTCTCAATGGCAATGGTTACCTTCTGCCCGGTCCTGATGGGACAGGGGGGGGGGTCAGAGATCAATTAAGGGGTCGGGGATATGGTTAATAAAGAATAAAAATACCGAAGGAAAACTAAAGACTTCGAAAAAGGGCCTGGTGTCATAATTGTCTCGTGGGTTTGAACAGGTTCTCGACCTCCCTGCGCATGCGTGGGCGTGTTTCTTCGTATTCATGAGCAGAAGGTTTCAACAATAGTAAGTTGTAGATTTGTTACTAGTCCAATATCAATAACTTTAGTTTCTAAGGGGAGAGGCGATATTTTTAAATGTTTGTAAAATGGAGAGTTCTTTGCAAAGGCCATTTGTTTATAGCAATGAGTTATATTAAAGCTGTTTGTGTTGAATGTATCATAGTTTTTATACTTACTGAGCTAATGGCAACATGCCATACCGCACCTGGAAATAAAAAAGCTGTTTACTATAGACCAACAGAATTGCAATTAGAAATGTGCAAAATAGAGATATAACTATAAGTTGAACACATTTTCGTGTCCACTTTGTGGAACACATTTTCGTTTGTAGTGAACTGACTGGTTAATAACTCTCCAAAGCAAACAAGAAGAAGGAAAAAAGAATTAATACTCAACGCAAAATATGAGCTAAAAGGAGCCACCGAAATGTTAGTTTGCAAGGTGAAGTCAATAATAGTCATAACAACATTTGAGTTATTGAATATATCAAAGAGCTGGAATTAAGAGACTTTTACCTAGACTCATGAAGACCATTTAAAATTTGATGGGAAACAATGTACAACTAACTAGTGATTGATTCCCTTACTCAATGACTATATAGTTGCATGACTCACTCACTGACTTTCTGACTCACTGAAACCCTCAACTAGTCCTTAATTTTCATACAATTTGGTGCCAATTTGTCCTTGTATTGACTGCTCAGTTCAGCATTAAGTTGGTACATGCACAATTAATTTTAAACTATTGATCGGCATCATAGCGGGCCCATATATGGTGACAAATTAAGTAACTTACATTTCCATTGATTATGCTAACCTCTAACAGTACGAAACGATTCGACACCGTTACACCAAAGACACCTATAGCTTCTCGCTGTAATGCACACTTGATTAGACTTATAAGGGTTATCTGTGGTACGTGGGAGGGACGATTGAATGAAGAAACTATAGCTCTATATCCAATAAATTGTCTGAAGGCATTTCACTGGCAGTGACACATACGGGCGATAGTATATGGCTTGCCTATAGCCTACCTACAAGTTAACTATGGTAATATACTACTAGTATAACTTTAAGGTTATCGTTTGTATTAAAGGTATAGTAGTAACTAGGCCTAGGCTATATTCAATATAGATAGGACAGTAGAATTCCACTAAGTAATGGTGATAACAAACTTTGTTGGAACTGAGATGACAGTATGCCATTGCTGTGTGTCAAGTAGGCCTATATACTATAGGCCTAACTGATTTCAGCTAGTCAGCGTGATGTATGTTTCTTTATTTCCTACCTGTTTTTCAGACTCGTAATTTACCCATAGTTACTGTTAACTCAGTCTGCTTTTATTTGTCTTTCATCGGGGATCATTGTACTGATAAGTACATTACTTCACCTGTTAGAGAGTAAACCTATCGCTTTATCAAGTTTGCATTTTGCAAGGCTGCACCTGTCCTTTTACTTCAAGTAATTCTTTCCAACTACAACTAGAATACCAGGGCTTTCTCTCCTCTCATTCCGGTATGGGCTCGTACTCGTTTGTCACCTTTAATGTCAGAGGTATTCGTGATTGTAAGAAACGACGTAAACTATTTTCTTTCTTTCATATTCATAAGTACGATTTATTTACAGGAGATCACCCGATACTCATAGCTAGTACAGTTACTACTGTTCATGTTCCACAACCGTGCATCAGTCACTACTGCGCTGTGTTCGTAACACGGTAACATGTGTTACAGGTGGCACAGTAATTACTGCAAAGCTGTAACACGTTCCAATGTAAGACAAAAAACTGCGTGACTGGACAAAGAGTCTATGAGTATTTGACGTGGTAAACTATTACTATATTGAGGCCTAATTAAGACGTGGAACTAACCATAAGGCTAATTTAGGTCTCCCCCTCCCCCACATTAGCTCCCATTTTGTGTATCTGTTTTGTATCTATTTGAGACTTGTGCACACTCACCTGTCCGTGAAGAATGTTTCAATCAAATGGATTTAATAATACGGTTAGGAAAAAGTTAGGCTACCATCTGAATCTCGTATGCAGTATAAAATAACCGCCGCAGTGTGTCCGCTACGTGTTGTGCCAGCGCCGACCATGCATTCCGTATTGTACGGCTAGGGAGTATAGTCTTCGTTACCCAGCCGCCGCGCACTTCCACCTTTCGGACTCGTAGTTCAACGTGTAACAGCTTTGCAGTAATTACTGTGCCACCTGTATCTTGTATTGTATTGTATTGTTAATAATGGCTTTCTTTCCGAGTATTTCCGAGTCTCCAGCGGTGTCCGTCAAGGGTGCCCTCTTAGCCCTTATCTATTCATCACTTGCTCTGAGATTTTGACTGCTCTTATTAAGTCAAGTCTTATCATTCATGGTATCGTTACAGCAAATTCTGTTTTAAAAATGTCGACCTATGCCGATTACACGGTGGTAATGACCAATGGCTCAATGAAGGATAATTCGGAAACGGTGGAAATACTTGAGGAGTTTTGTAAAGTTTTTAGTTTAAAAGTAAACTTGGACAAATCTTGCCTTACCCCCCTTGGACCTTTGTTCTCGACCTAACCACTTAATTTAGCAATTTAAATTTTGTTCTAAGCGACGAATATGTCAATTATTTAGGTATTTCTTTTATTCATCATCAAGAAGACTTCTATAAGGTTTGGAAAAGGTTTTGTATTTAAATGCAACTATGATAAAAGTGACATTAACATCTCAAATAATTGTATTCGTGATGTGTGTTACGCGTGGTCGAATTTTAATAAACAGACACCCATACGGTAACTAGTGTATTTTGAAGAGCATTTTTGATATTAACTATGATCACGTTAAAATTGGTCATATCGACGAAGCTAAACATCCAATCAACTTTTATCTTTTATATGCAAAGTATTATATCCTCAAGTGCAAATTATATGATAAGCTGCCAGATGCTATTACATTTTACAACAAACTCAAATATTATTTACGGGTAGAATATTACATACTTAACAAAGCAAATAACGAATGCCGCAGTACACTCTTAAACAACATGTTCAATTATTGAATGTATCGATTACTTTCTCCCAAGAAAAAGGAGATATTTATCTATTTATTTCGGGATATGCGAATTTATTTTTCATTAATTCTGTTTGTTTCTTTGTATTATTTTTTTTAAGAATAAGTGTTATTTTGTTATGACATTAATTGCAATCGTTCATATAATTTGAAGCGTATTCGAATTAAAGTTTAAAATTGATTGTTCATTTGAAACGAAATATATCAATAAAAAGAGAAGACAAAATCCTATATTAAACTATTAAGTTTTTTTTTGTATAATTTACTTTACATGAACTTTCATCCCGTGGTTTGACTCAAAAGCAAATATGAACATTCTTTTCGTATTTGCATATTTTTCTTTAAGTAAACTAAATCGGTTGTTTCCTCACATATACAACTATATACTTACCTGACACATTTTTATTAGCTATGTACAAATCATACAAAGTGTACCGTATATGATACTGCCATTATGTTCAATCACAATCATAATATACCATGTCATGTTACCAATCAACTCAATAACACCTGTGTAATCATTTAAAACAAAGGTAATTACATTCGTTCATTATCGGTAGAGTTTTAATTAAGCTGTCTGCTATATAAAGCTCACGGTAGTTTTTACAACTAAAAAACATTTTGTTTAACTGATTTTGGTGAATTATTGACACGCACTATTCGATAATATATTCCACTAAAACTTTTTTCATTATTCTGCTTGACCGGTCATGGTTCACTTTATTTGTTTTGAAAGTTTGTTTTTGTTGTTGTTGTTGTTGTTTTGTGATTAATATGAATGAGATAACAGTGGCAGTGCGATGAACATTTATAATACAATGGAGTGATTATGCTTCGCTTCACTGTACCTATTTACCCTTCTTAGCCTGCAGATCAATTGGCGTCCTACGTTGAGTAATACTCGATACAGAGTTTTCTGAAAATAATCACATCTTGATCAACGCAAAATAACAGCTCACGCTAACAGCTCACGCGTATTGTGCCCCAACTTTAATTATTGGTACCCCTACATAAATTGTTGGTGCCCCCTCCAACTCGAAGTACCTGTTCCCCTGGGGCCCAAACACATAGAGCCGTCTCCCCATCATTAACATGGTGAACAATATAGACGGCTAGGCTTTGTGCCTTATGTGTATGTATCTAGTTAAGAGCCTATCGTATAGATTGTACACCATTTTGGAAACATGCTGGGTTTCTTTTCAAGAAGTAAGTACATCTACATGTTTAAACTCGCGGCTAGATACCAGTGCGTTGGAATTCATTTCAACTAGTTGTATTTCCCCCCACAAACTTTGCTGCGTCAAGTGCTTGTATATGTGTGAAAATGAAAGGTATTTTGATGATCAGTATATTGTCGAGCTTCCTCGATCGTTACTATAACGTATAGGCACCCTTTGCGCGAGTCATTGTATTTGGTTTATCAAGATAGCGCGAGTGACGTTCCAATCGCTGCAAAGCCTATTGTTGTCAGCAGATGCGATTTGGCTTCTGTGTGTAAATTTCTTTCTTTGGGCAGTCTGTAGAATATGCATACAGATAACATTACAATACTGACTATCTATCACCAGTACCTGTTGACTAGAGTACAACTCGCTTGACTGAACATGTCCCGGTAGTATATATACATGGCTGGTGGTATAGACAACAGTCGGATGGTTCCGGCATATGTCAGGATTTTTGTCTTTTGCTTTATTGTTGTATACCGAATCGGCACATGATATAACAACTTTTAACAGTTCAGGGAATTTCAGCAAGGAACTAGCCAACATTGTACGCCGAGAGAAACAAGAAAAGGAATTTGTGAGAAAAAGATGGGAAGTGAGTTAAAAGGTTGTTTATCTGCTTAAGTTTGTTGTATTTAGCTAACCCATGCATGTATGTGAATAACGTTATTTTGCGTTACCGAATATCGCACTAAGAATAGAAAGAATCAATGTCAGTTTCAATCATTGTCTGTTAATAGTAAGGGAAGTTGGAGTTTTCATGCTACACAGTTTGCATTACGTTTAAAAGGCAATTGGCTGCATTGCAAGACTAAGGCTACTTCTTAACCATGCAGTGACGGTAACAGTTAACTGTAAATACAGTATACTTCCGGACCCTATACATTTACACAATATCTAGTTCCTATAGCCTATATATATTTATATTCATAGCTGTTATAGTTCGTTGCACTTGTTGAATAGGCTTTGGCTTGTTAATAGTTATGGCGACTATCGTTTATCTAATGATAATAACAGAAAGTCAGAAATAGTAAGCAGTTCCATGCATAGCTTGCATATTAGAGAACTCTTATGACGTACACTTCAAATTTGGAAATGGTTATCCAATTTGTCAGTTTGATCCCATCTTGGAATATTTTACAATTTGAAAGAACACTTCGGTTGGGAAATTTAGATTTCTCCTGGATGAACGATAACGATACCAACAATGATAACAATAACAATAGCAAAACAGGTACGGTACAAGGACTCTATATGCTATTGACAATTTACTGTGCTCAAACTGAGCTATAGCTCGATTATCACATCAGAGTAGACAGTGCATTTATTACAGCTTTGTTGAAAACATCTAAAAACTCGGATAAGTTGTTTTAATAAAAAAACAGTTTGTAAATCCGCACTATATGGTAACTTTAAATATGGTAAAGACATACGGTTTTCAGAAATAACGGAATTATTTAATGTGCTATCGGTTCTTGTCATATACGATCTTGTATTTCGGGGATGGTTCCCCGAGGGAGAAGGAGGGGGAGGGGGGAGAGGATTCGCCAATGGGAGTCAGCTCTAGAGACATTGAAGTCTTCAGGTTGAGGTGGATTTTCGTCGTCACCAATAAGGGGGTTGCCAATGCCGTTGGGCCTTGACGTAAAGAAACAATATCTGTTCTCATTTCTACTCATATTATGTGATACTTGAATAAGACATTTCATCATCATGAAATGGATCTGGGACTAAGCAATTGTCATTTTCCCCACCAAGTTGATATTCATCGAAACTGTGTGCTAGCAATTTATTTTTGGAGAAACATAAGAATAACCATCCTGTTACTTCTGTTGTATGATTCGTTATACTCTCAGTGTAAAATACCGATATCGCAAATGATTATCGATGCAACACTCATTGCAATTAATACAATAATGAAAACATGAAATTGGCAAAGAGAGCTGGTAAACATTCTCCTTGTTTTCTTCCAAACTTTATAACATTGTAATATTTTAGGTAGAAGTTAAAACCATGAATGAACTACGTATATTTCTTTCGATTACATTTTCCCTTGAAGAATAGAAATGTGGCTGCATGATTTCTATTTTTTATGCATCTGTATTTATTTCGTTTTTTATTCTTATCTTCCAGCGGCTTCTTTTGATCGGGATGTCTTGACTCAGAAATGGTTGGTTTTTATTGCCCGATTCGTTGTGATGTTTTTTCTGACGGGTTCTGTTAAAATTGGAGGTATTCTGTTCAACAATATCGCCTCCGGGGATATGTCAGGGGCACTGACTGGTTTCATGTTGATACTTCCGTATGCTATCGGCCGCTTGTGTGGTAAGTATAATATCATTAAAAGGTATACGATATTTGGATTGATCTCTGGTGCTGAGTCAAACCAGGGAGTTGTTATGGACTCCCTGGTTAAACCCCCGATTCATATTTTCAAATTCATATTTTTTGGAATGATTATCTAATAGTGTGTGTGTGTGAATGGTGCGTTGTATGGAAGTGTTGGCACCGAACCCCTAGAATATCGTGAGATAAGGCAGGGGGCTGAAATACAAATTGATGGTGTGTTAATGGTGTTTGATGATTCATTCTTGATTCCAATAGCCATGCAGGAGCCTGAAACCAAGTGATGTGGTGTCTTAATGTTGTATAACGTTAGCTTAACGATGTTTAAGGATTCATTCTTAAAGTAATTCTCTAGTGGCAGTCTATAGGGTATATGGAAAAAATCGATAATATTTTCATCGCCAAAGTCCTAGTTCGAGGATTTTTCATCCTATGATGCAGGAGAAGTGAATTTTTTAACATCGCGCCAACTTAATGTAATTTTTTTTGGAGAACGATGTGGAGAACGATGAGCGACTGTGACGTC
Organism: Apostichopus parvimensis; assembly: GCA_000934455.1. NCBI lineage: Eukaryota > Metazoa > Echinodermata > Holothuroidea > Aspidochirotida > Stichopodidae > Apostichopus > Apostichopus parvimensis. The sequence continues at coordinate 99,743 of KN884440.1, forward strand.
ATCGCGGCACTCTGTTTAGGGGGCTGCAGAGACGCTATCATTAGCAAGCTACACTGTAGCGAGGAAAGTTCAAATTTCTGAAAGTAAATAGCGGTTGAGATGAAAATTTCCCGGTGAAGTTGCAAGTTAGCAATCTTTTGGAGAGTTACACGTTCCAGAATTCCCTAACTAGGTTTTCTTCATTAATATGTTGATCCGATATTTATTATTTGATACATTTTTGGAATCACAGCCATACGCAAAGTCTGTGCACATTCCTGTGTATTGTATCAAGGCCAGGCTTAGAGTGAGATCTTTTGTATTCACATCCGTATGCAAAGTCTGTTCACATTCTTGTGTATTGTATCAAGGCC
>KN884441.1:0-12383 GCA_000934455.1 Apostichopus parvimensis
TAGGGGTTTGTGAGACGTTTCTGAAAGTCAAAATTAGAGTACTTTTTGTTGAACTAAAATCTGATATATCATATAATTTAGTAATGTACAAAAGTCGTACCTATCGACAAACTCTACAATAATACACTATGAACTTGATCTTTTACGAAACACTGTTATGGGTATTATAGTATAATAATGACTCAGATCATGTCTCCAAAAGTTGGGGGTTCGTGGACAACTCTGACATCAACAGAGGGTTCGTGGGGGAAAAAGATAGGGAAAGCCTGCTTTAGATGGTGAAAGTACCTTTAAAGCAGAGAAAGCTAAATATCATGATGAATCGCAGATTTGCTTGTAGCAGCGACTATTAAAGGCTGTCAATAGTTGACTATACATGCTATATGCACCAATAGTTGCATGATAGTCATGCAGTCATTGTTATTACCCAGTCACTTGACAACATGAAAATACCTGATATAGAATCTTCATGGTTCCACTATTTAAGATTGGTGTTATTTAGAAGGACTCAATCTGTTGTGGTCCTCTTTATGAATAACAAAGTATTTACCATTCATTTCTCCCACTCTCCCGACACCCCCCCCCCCCATCATCCCAGACTTAAAACACAGACAAAGCATCAAAGAAGTCCACAATCTCTTTTCCTGTAAATCTCAATTTCTTTGAAGATTAAATATTCTCTGCGATAGTCTTTACATAAATAGAGGAGGAGGAGTTTACTTTATCATCAGCTGACTGTTATATTTTTAAATACATGTAAAATCTTCTTCAGTTTGAAATGGTCATGATTGCATGGGTCAGTAACCTTTTTCATCAAAGATGAGAGTCTCTAAGCTGAAATCTAATTCTCCTCAAAAGGGAGCTTAATTCTAAACCTCTTCACTCAGAAGCTCAGTCAGCTACAATAGCTTAAAGAACGCAATCCCTACTAATCTGATAATCAGCTAGTCATGTGACCTATGTGCCATGCGAAACACAAAGGTGTGCCATGTTATGTAGAAGTATCATTTACCAGATGGTAATTAAAAATCACACCATGGCATCTCATGAGGAGACAGATGTTCAGCTAGTCAGAACTCAATACTAGTTAGTGACAAGGATCTAGCTCCTTCAAAAAAAAATTAAAGCCAACCAGCTTATTATAAGCTGGATGGGTTCTCAAATTCTCGTTGAAGCGTTCACTTGTGATACTCCACTTTACCTGGAGAAGGTGCTCGTTGGATCAATGGGTTGTTCAACAAGAACCTAACTGTTAGGCCTTCCAAAGGAAAACAAAGACTATAACTGTATCATTATGAATGATACAGGCTACATATATGCTTTGTTCTGACTATACAAAATAAATATAAGAGACATTGCCTGCTGCAACAAACATGTTTAGGTTTCAATATATGGACTCATAGACCATCTTTGACAAATCATATTCATAACTCAAGTTTACGCAGCCAAAAGACAATTTGTTCTTTTTGTTAGAACAAAATGTAGTCTGGAGAGGGATTCTGCTTTTGTAGCAATTATCCAAATTGGCTCAAAACTGAAAAAAGAAATATTCAGTCAATAGAAGATCAGTGCATTGACTTTCAGTATATTGTATAGCCTACATAATGAGCTTTCTCAGTTGAAAGTGACAATGCACCATGTTGCCTACCAACAACGGACTACCTCTAATCTCTCCAAAAATGATGTGTTGCTAGGGATTTGTGCATGCAATGAAGGCTACTAGATGTTATTGGAACACTGATAGTCAGGCATGATCACATGGTGCAGTATCGGCCAATCAGAGCTAATAACAAAACCAATGGATAGAAAGGGGTTGTAGAATGTAAATTTGATACACTGTATGAAGAAACATGGCAGCTAATATCCACTTTTTCAAATTGATGCCTGGGAAAGGAGCAACATCCTGATCACAAAATGAAAGAGAATCCTCATTTGAAACATGATTCCAGGCCTTTTACAAATGAACCAGGATGTCAAACTGTCATAATTGAAAAGTTGCATTCAATCGCCAGAGTTTAATGGAAAACCGTCTGAGTAGAAATTAATTGCCTTATATAAACAAAGGTATAAAAATAGTTTGGGGAGTGTGAAAAGTAGGTGAAAGGTTTGTTGAAATTGTACAAGGAAGTTGAAAGAATGACAAGGCACTCTAAGGAAGAAATAAAGTGGCTTTTACAATTCTGGAGAATAATTGTTCAAAATCAATAGTAACTACTGTAGAATGAAAAGCATCTAAGGCTGGTTTCATCATGAAAACATTCTAATCTTAATCTGCTTTTCGTTAAAGAGATAAAAAATAAAAAAAAACTATTTCATCTTCAATGTTAATTCACAATTATCTTGATTGATAAGAAAGTTCCATAATATTTTGTGAAGAATTCAAAGATTATACCATCTTTTTGGGGAACCATGTATCCCTTACGAGAAAAAAAAAAAAAATGAAACTTTTTATTAGACTTTGCCTTCCTAAAGTGAGATAGCATAGATTATATCTTTAGTTTTGGGGAAAATGTTGTTTTCTTTCTTCTTATAAATGACTGGAACAACATTATAAAAGACAATGCCAGGGAGGTCCTCTTACAGATTGTTGAGTAGTTTCTTTGTATGGTTTCTTACGATACAATTGTTTAGAAAACAATTACATCAATTAACAAAAGAAACAAAAAGTATCCATGGGAAATGTTGGTGTAAACTAAGGATCTACATTCCAGATGCAGGCAATGTTGTCATACTGAAGTTTAGCTTGATAAACTTGCATTCTTCAAACTCAAAATTGAGATAATGGTTTATAAATATAGATATCAGAGAATTGTATAAGAAGATGGAAGAAAGAATTTGACTGGATCAATGAAACATTTTACCTGGTATCGAAGGTGTTCTGCCCAAGATCATACTTGTAAGTGGGCACGAAGCTTAGATCACCCTCTTTAAATTGGTCAAACGCCCTCTTCCCTCTCATTGTCAATAAGAGTTGATCCTTTTCTCGAAGCACATGAAGTTTTTTGGGGGAACTGAGGAATTTCACTACCTCGGCTGTTAAATCCTCGAATCTATAATTGAGATCTCCCAGCCAGAAGATGTAGCTGAAAGGAAATGAAGTTTGGATAATTTTTACCCGCACCGTGCCACTTTTTTTTTTGTTTTGAGGAAGAAACGCAACTTTGGAGTGAGATCACGTACGATAATAATAAGAAAAATAATCAATGGTTAATTTGCTCTTAAAGAATCACTAAATTTGAACTGTTATTTAACCCTACAATCAACGAAAAAAATTGAAAATGAATAACGAATTTGACTTTTTTAAGAATTCGGTCTCCCTCTTTGGATTGATAAGTATCACCGAAAAGGCCAACAAAAGAAGTAGTATCAGATCACCTTTATTATTGTTACAGAAATCACTCTAATTTTACTACAAATGTCATAAACTGATACACAACTTTAACGGTTAATATATATATCGTTTCTCAAAGGACGGCGTGCTGTAAGGAAATATTGACGTCCAACATCATGCAGAAAATTCTCGAAATGATGCAACAACAGCACAGTCCCAAGACGACCCCTTCCTTTAAGCTCTTCAGACAGACGTCTGAAAGACTTCTCACCACGTTGTGAAGAACACTTCTGACGGCCCTGTTATTACCATATTATGAGTCCTTTACCCATACTAATGATATGACTGCATTGTAGCTGTCAGTATCAAGACTGTCAAGATGTGACATGAGCTACAAAACTCAGGCACACAGCTCAGTTTAAAGCAGAATTGAAGGGTTTTCAAGAAAATGGAGAAAAATAAACCCACTCCTTTCCTTTTATGGAGGAAATTAATAAAAATTGGAAGAAAAAATATTCAGAACATGTGATCTGAATATAGAGAAAAAATGTTTAAATTGTCATTTCATAGTAGCATCTTTTGTGATTGCTTTCTTGGCATGACTGTTGAAACTGATCATTCAAACCATGGTTCGTGCTTTAATTAAATTTATCACAATTGAATCGGCATGTTCCATTTATCATTGTATCCTCTCACTTTCGTTTGTTAGGTGCAGAAGTTGACACAATAAGTAGTAAATATTAATAGCAACTCTGCATGTCACTTGGCTTATGGAATCGCCCTATTTTCTTCCGATACAGAGGTTGCTCATCTCCCTGTTTGCCATTTGCGAGCGCTGGTTCTGGTACCGATCACTGGGTCTAATGTAAATGAGTTGGGGTTCAGAAGCTATTTAATACTGAACACCTAGTGTGGCGCCTGATCGGTAAACTCTGTCCAAGTTGCAAAGGCAGCGGTTTTCATTTCTTTGACATACTCATCTACTGTATAAAGAACTAATAGAGAATAGTGGTTACAACTTACTCATGATATAAAATATGTGGAGTGTATTGTAACGGATAAGACTGACTGGCAACGATTTGGTAATATTCTTTGTCTCTTTGTTCCCATTGTTGAGGGAAGGGAGCCATATGGACAGCAACGAAACAGAAACTCCTGCCGTAGCAGTCCAAACGGACTGACACTGCACCCTTGTTGCCCTGGAAACAAGAAGGATATACATCGTGAAGAGTTACGTTGTTTTTAAAAAAGTAATGTTGCATAATTTGTATGTCTTGCAAAATTATACGCAGGTTGTGAATAGCGATAAGTGCAATTTGCAATTTTACTGCAAGAATGCAGGTTTTCTCAGTGGATACAACATTTGTATTGTTTTTAATCTTTTGTGGGCTGATCTGCTCACAACTGTAGCCGAATGAAATGCTCTTGACTGTCTTGTGTTTGTTTCTGTTTATCAATGATCAACGTCTCTCACAGATATTAGCAATGATGAACTAGATTTAAATGAAAATTTCAAGAGGCAAACATTAAAACAATAATTCATTCAATTGAATACAACATATGTACAGCATAACAAGTTACAAGTGTTTAATGATAATGAGAATTAATCTCCACTCCCACACTTCCCCAACCCCTCCCCCAACCCCTCCCCCACACTCCCCAACCCAATTGAAAATAATCATAAAACATCCTGCATTGTTACACATCACCATGGAAAGTTGTACGTACAGTACACTGTAACATTACGCAGTTACATGTAGAGCAAACAGGAAATCCATTGAATATATACACGTACTTCCTAGCCTATATATTGTTCTCATTCATGCAAGCCAATTGCAAATGAAAAATAAACACAATGAAAAGGCATACAGACTGGACATTGTACTTCCTGTTGACATGAATAACTCTGTTTGGTTTCAAGCTTTGAAAATGTAATTGCCTAATTGCCTTTGATGAAAATCATAATCAAAACTACATCATGAAATGTTTACCCAAAAGGTATTAAAGGCGGTATTGAAGAACTTAGCATGCTAGACTCCGGATGTGTGACATGATTAAGTCACTTTTGGCTTCGGCTTTGAGTATGTTTCAGTATGCTGTCGTGTTGGACGAATCTAACCGTAATAGTAATTAACGACTTTGCGATCCGCGATATTGTCATTGCCGACTTTGCAATCCGCAGTTCACCCTCACAATTTTGCAAGGGTCGGTAAGAGTGACTCCATAGTTTTCCCTTTTTGGAAACCAAATATGATTCAGGAATTAACACCGAGAGGAAGTTTTTTGTAACATAAATGAACCTGAAAACGAAATGTTTAGTGGTTCCGATGTCTTAGAAACATATTCATACAGCAGTGTTGTAAACCATACATGTTAATATTCATGAACTTGTGCACAGCAAAATGAAGAGGATTATCTATTGACTTATGCGGCAACATATCAAAAGAAGGTACAAGGGATCAGTTATCGTGTTGACAAAGTCTACTTAGTGAGAAAGTATGATAAACTTTTGTGCCTAAATGGCGTTGTTAGAGTTATAATGTCAGTTGCTAAATAAACAGACTATACAGATTATCAATTGATGCTAAAACCAGTGACTATGATCATAAATATATAAACTATTTTTGTTTTTAATTTCACCTTAGAACTACAGAATTATTTTAGAGTGGCTTCAAAAAGCAACATGCATAACATTTGACTCATAACTCTATTTCTTTCAAAGGTTGACAGTTCGATAGAATAGTATTTAGGTAATCCGGGGGAAAACACAATATAACCTACCCAAATTCCTCCAAGTCCTGTTCTTGTAAAATCTGTGTGTATGTTGTGAAAGAATGGCAAGTGCATCATTTTGGCAAAGCATAGAATCACTAGTCCTTGTAATTTGTATGAAGATACCTGAAAAATAAAAACATAAAATGATATCAGACACAACAAGATGATGAAACAGTCAGTAGTTACATCACTCAGGTTTAAAATTTTAAAGGTCATCAGTGTTGCCTCCAAATAATTTGGTTTTTAAAATTCACTTATAGTAATAAAAAAAAAAACATTTGCCTGATCACAGCAGTTGATCTTTGATGCCATCATACTTCCGTAACACACCAAGTTGCCATGGATTGCCATTACGCATAACGCTAGAATGTGGTTTTAATCAAACTACGTTTACAGATAATGTCCAGCAATTTTGGTACAAGATGAACTTCAGCTGAGAAAGTAACAAAGCAGTATCCTGTAATGTTGATTTGATGAAATTTAGCTAAGTCTGTAATATCTTGTATTAAATGTTGATATCACAGAACCCATTTCCTGTGTGCAACAAACTGAAAAGCTTAATATAAGGAATTGTGCAATATTGAGTCATCTTTATGTACATATAAATTTATATAATTTATGTACTAGTGTTAACACGGGTCCCAAAAATTGGAAACCGGGTACCCGAGAGCCGTTACCCTTCGGGTATCCGGGTACCCGAAAAAAACTTGTTTACCCTCGTGTATCGCGATTTTCAAGAGTTACATATTGGATGCTATACTAAATGAATTATATTCTCCACTGACAATGTTTTCATGTTTAAATAGGTGTAAGATAAGGTATAAAACCTTCCTCAATAATTTCTATTTGCTTTTGTTTCTTTCATTAACTTGTTAATTTAACTTAATATAAATTAACATCACTACTAACATCGCACTGCCGCTGCTGCTTATGTTTGCTCTCCTCTGTTGGATTAACATATAAATATTCATTTAAGCTCTTAAAAATTTTTACTACTACTATCTATTATGCAGGCCCAGGGTTAGCATTAGCCGCATGATTGCGCAATTCCCACAATTTGATCGCATTTGGAATAAAAGTTTAGTGAAAAGCCACTTGTGATTACTATTTTTTAGTTATCCTATCTATGATAATTGAAAAATGATAATTGTCATAATTCTTTCAATTTCTTCCACATGGTACCCTAACACCACACTAAGTCAATGGGGAAATTTAGCCTAAACATCTGTTTTTGTGAAGAAAGATACTGTGAAGTCTACATGTATTAAGACATTTGTCACAGCCTCACAGGTGCATAAGTTTGTGACTCTACATCGCATCATCACATAAAATTTTCAGTGGAGTAAATACATACACATGTATACTGTATATACTGTGCACAGATATATATATATAGGTAACGCTACCAGCAAACTTATCTCAGAGCCATTACAAGTCTCTTCAGGTTAGTAGTATACATATTATTACATATATAGTGCCATCTCAATAGAATACTGTCAAAATACACTATCATGATATCGCCAGGAGAAGCAAATACTTGAACAGAAATAACTTGCATTGAATTGATATCATAGGGCAAATATTACCAAATGTTTTAGAAAATATGTTTTGGTATTAGGTACTGTTTGACTGTGCACATAAAAATTCTGTTCATGTAGAGTTTAAACCCTTCACCCAGAAATCATATTTTTCCTTTGTCTCTTAAGCAAACAAATGTACTAAACAAACAATATCTATAGCAGCCTTTTGCATGAAGTTGATAAACAATGTTGATGATTCTATGTAGTAAACTGTAGAGAAGAGGGTTGGAAGATGGGGGGGGGGGGTCAGGGTGGCAGATGAAGGACTAGGGGCTGGTGGGAAAGATAAGAAAGGGAAGTATGGCAATCTAATATGGGTGGTAAATATTCTAGTTTCAGATGACTACTACTGGTCTGTAATGTTGTATAGACTTTTCCAATCTAGCAAACTAAAAACTGTATATGGTAACACTCACCAGTACATATCCCCTGTTGCAAACCTGGTTAGAGATGGCAGTTGTCCAAGGGTCCTCCCAAATTGAACTCTGAATGACCTCATGGGGTTTACTACTGACTTCTTGAAGGGATACTATGTACATATCTGGAGAGTCTTTGGTGTGGATCCAAACTAGATCCTTGAGGATATCATTCTCTGGCGGATCTAAAGTTGCCACGTTCCATGTGAACATGGCGATCCTGCAAGTAGTTTATGAAACAACAGGAAATATTACTAACTTCAGGTATTTCAACTTAGACTTGTTCATACAGTATGCAAACTTGCAAAAGACAATTACATATAAATATGCATATACATCTGTATTGCACCAAAATTATCAAACATGGGCTCTTCTTCGAGAAATATCTGAATTTCTACTATTTGTCAGTAAAACAACAAAGTTTGGTAATAATTAAGCCATGACATAGAAAACATGAATCTAGCCAATTTCCAGGCAAATTGTTAACTAAATTTCAATACAATTTACTAGTAATGGGGACGGTCCAAAAAGGTACCTGTTTGCCCATTTCATTCGGTCCCCCCATGTATCCCTTCATTACCCATACCTGAGTTCACATAATTTCAAACTGTACTATACATTACAACATGTGTAGGCTTAGCGTACGCTATACATGTCATGTACAGTACAGTTGTAGAATCTAAAGTTTTTTTAGTCGTAACATTGACTGTTTTGCTCTGCAAGGCTGCATGTTATACTACAATTGCTTGTAAAAAGAAATATGCAATGTTTTCAACTGAATGATATTTATTTTGTTACCAATGGAATGTCTTTTACTACTGAAACTTTCATGAGTAGGTAGGCCTACGCCGCAGTTGTTTCAATGCGATATTGCACTGACAGGCTTGTAGGGTGACATAAACGTCATAATCTATGTGCATGATTTTATGGACAGGTGAAATAATTCGAGTGCTTTAATGTGCAAACTTGAAGTTTCTACATTTTGTTCTAAGCTTTAGCATAATAAGCCTATCCTAAACCATCATACAGCCGCTAATTCAACATGTAAATATCTTATTAAAATAAGTTGTTTCTTCTGTCAATATTGGCACAGAGAATTAGATACATCCTTTAGAGACTAGATGAAACAACAATTATGGTGTAAGAAAGCCTCGATACTGAGCCACTATTTTGAAAAAAGTGCCTTCGGCACCTAATGAATTTATACTAGGGCCAGGCCTAGTACCCTTAGCATTTTCAAGGATAGAAGTGATGCTTGAATAACATACTCGTACTCATCATTGTAAGCGCAATACTTAGAAATACACTAGTACCAAGGGTACTTTTACTTATACATATATAGGTGTACTCATGTTGGTGTACTCATATAGTCAGTATTGCTAATTTCGGAACACTGCCAATTTCGGACACCCCTAAGAAATGCACGATTTCACCATGACAACCTACAGGAAGAGCCAAATTTCACCAAAAAGTACGAAATGACCCGTGTGCAAGTAAATACTTACATATTTGTCAATAAAATGACGGAGATCTATGAAGTCTGTTATAATTACTGAAAGAGCAACTGCGCCACCAATTTTATCACCAGCGCCACACTGTGGGACTGTGTGTCGGAAAATTACCAATACTCTAGCAAAGAAATACCAGTTCCACAATCACAAGAATCTTCTTGGAATACAACGTGAAAACAGTTTGCAGGAAAGAAAGTTTGGCCGTGTATCGTAATATAACACACTTCTCCCACCATATTAAGTATATTTTCAGGTGATTTATACCAGAAGATATAGTTTTGGGGTGTTTTAAGGCTTAGGTGTCCGGAATTAGGAGTGTCCATGCTACTAGTTGTATAAGTTAGGCTATAACACAGGCCAACTAATATTAAATATTATAGGCCTAGGGGCATAGGCCTACTTAGGCCTAGGCTAGTCCTACTTCAGTTCTAGGTAGTAAAAAAAATACCTTTTGGTATTCACATATGCCTGCATTATGGTACACAAGTCATTAGTATTTGGCAACTCACTAGGAGAAGACAAGTGAGTACTATACTCACAATATTCAGTCAGAACGGTGACAACACACCATATGTGCGTTAGTTACTGACTGAATGATCAAGGAACTTCTATTAGTGTTACTGTTAGTTACTCGTTTGCATGGTCTAGCCTATGCCTATCCCCTATCTTACTTAACGATGTAGCATATTACGGCAAAGTTAGACTACTGAAATCTCATTTTCACATTCATCTCACCTCAAATCCGTAGATGTCATTTTTGTTTGGTTTCGTATAGTTATTTCATGGCACCACACCAACAGGTAATCACAGGGCCATCACACCTTGAACTGATATATAATTATATATTGATTAAAACGTAACTGACCAACGAAAGAATAAATGACTCTAATATTGCGGCGGGTTTAATGTGCTACCGTACGGGTTACAATGTAAACAGTGGACAACATATATATGAAATGAGAAACGAGGAATAGACTGTAAAAAAGTATATATACGGTGGCTGCTAACTTCCATCCTGTTGACTTTTAGAGATCTCATCACCCATCTGTCTATGTTGTCCAAAAACGTATAGCACACTGAGACTTGTTCAAGTTTTCAAAAGTACTCCCCTGCAGTCAGGGGCGTCAATCCGTAGTCACAGGTAGATGGGACAGAAATGATACATACAAACAAACATACATACGTACGCACACACATACACGCATACAAACACACATGCATATATATATACATATACATATAATATTATGTATGACTTTGAGCTGCCTTATAAAATCTGCTACAGAAGATGCTATTAAATTAACGTAATTGATTTCTAGCGGCTAAAATCATTTCTCGGGCCAAATATTCAAGAAACTGATCTAGGCTGGTAAAAATGTTGTATAGGATCAAATCACATTGTGACATCCGAAAAATTTGTTCGTACTTTATGACATCTGCTAACAGAGATCAAAATGCACTGAGTCGTTGAAATATTAGATATTCTCCGTTCCTTTGGCATATTTTCATGTATTATTTAGTAGATATATGAAATACATTATATACAACCCATGGTCCTAGTTTTTCCAAGAGATTTGGATCGAACAATTGTCCGGCCCAAAGAACCACAAACTAAGGTTCGATACGGTTTATCCCACCCAGTACACAACTTTAATAACCAGTGCTGTACAGAAGGGAAAATAGTAGCCATTGGCTCCTATAGATGAAAACCAGGATGCAAATATTCATCGTGGTTTCGATGATTTAACATGAGCAGTGTTCTTCATGCATCTGAGAACATGTATAGTGATGGTGTACACCATACTTGATATTAGTAAGACAGTGAAAAGCAGTGTGATGTGACAAACAATAAATTCACAATGACACAGGCTGTCCCGAAATATATGACATCTGTCCTTGTTGCAAATATTGTGTAAAATATGGTTTTCACTATCTGACCCTTTGTGAACTCAAACGACCATTGACCTTCGCCCACAACATTAGGCTTTTTGTACTAAATGTGGTACAATCAGTTACAAAACAAATATGCGATATGTCCAAGCTTCCCTTGCGATATTATGTTTACGAAGGTGTGTTAGTGTAGAGAGACAGGTAAGAGGGTAGTGAAGTAACTGTTTGGCTTTTGTTGACTTCAAATGTCCTTTGACCTCCACCAAAAGCAATAAATGCTACTTAAAGTTGATATGGTACATCTCCAACCAAATATGAGTTCTATCCAAGGTTTCTTTCTTGCAATATTATGTTTACAAGGCTTTCACAATTTGACCTGTTGTCCCCAAATGACCTTTGACCTCCAACAAAATCAATAGGCTACTTTTACTCAATGTAAGTAAACCTTCAACCGCCAAGTATCATGGAGGTATGCAAGTATGACATCTGTCCAAGCTTTCAATATTGCCAGATATCATGTTTACAATGTTTGCACAATTTGACTACTAATGAAAGTTAGGCGCATGCTTTGATAACTGGTCTGATAACCATTATCAGTGTTGCAACTCAAGGTGAAAAGTAGACCGTAAGGATATAGACTATTCGTAATATCGTAATCTGATATCGAACATAAACCAATCACGGTTCACGAACCAGTATTTAGTAGGATTTTGAAATGTGCGTACCAGGGACGCATCTGCTCGAAAATGGTTGAATGCAATAGATAAAAACTCGCGTGCGCCCATATACACTCCTATGATAAGACCTCAAGCCAAAGAGATGTTATATGTGACCTTTATGTTTTTGAAGTCAAGTAGAACATTACTAGATCCCATCACTT
>KN884441.1:12703-33333 GCA_000934455.1 Apostichopus parvimensis
CTTTCAACTCATGAAATATTTGCACTATTGCACTCATAACATTCATTATTTGTATAAGATACACACAAACAATGAATTAAACAGAAAAAATAGTTACAGTACATATTCAAGTGTATAAATTAGAACATTTTTTACTTCGGAAAGAACGACCGTCGATGATGGTCGATAAAATGTGACTTTAATGAGTACTGTGTAGACATAAAAAGTACACGATGATGGGGTATAAGAGTGAACTATGATCATGTAAATTTACACTTAAATATAAAATCACACCATCTGGTGCGGATCCTTGTGTTGTGGTGGTGTTGTGGGGTGGGAGTGAAGTCTGTATATAGTTCACTTCAGCCTCACTAAAAATGAAACGAATATAAAATAAGCCTCCAATGATGCTATGGGCCATGCATGCCCACTATATTGCCGATCGACCGATAGTAACGTTAGAACATATTGTATACTATCATGATGTACTTTGTGGTCCTTTCGGAATCGTCACATGTAATGGACATTTTGGCCATTTTGGCGTGAAACCAGTTCTACCATGACTGAATGACCAACTTGCTGAATTACTGATTTCTTACACTGTCGCGCGACAGTCCTTTAGGACCCTCTTCATTGCTGAAGTTAAAATAAAATATAAAATTAATGGCTGCTTAAAGACACCGTACTATAATCAGCTGTTTCTTAGGTCCGGTACGATCGATCAGTGTTGGGTATGTTGAAAGCGCGCCACTAGTTTTCATTGCTAGTGTAGTCTGCACATCGTAAGCCCATAAGGGACACATGTACGGTAAAAGGCCACTCCACAACCGAAGCCACTACATTACAGCAGGTAAACAAAGAGTAACCGGTTGCCGGTAAACTCAAAGACGTGGTCGTTGTGTTAAACTAACTGTCTGCAGCCTGAAAGTTGAAACATAATGAACTCTACCAAGCTGATCTAAGGGTGAAGAAATATTTTTACATGCTTACATATCGGACCTTTCATCATGGGAATACGTCAATCAAGAAGTCGCATGAGAAAACACTCGACGCAGTCCTCAAGAAGTTTGTGCAGTGTAAGTAGTTACTGTGTTGATATTTCATAGTTATCACTTCCTGCCTATCGTGTTCGATACTTCTTCGTCCCATTCACAACCCCCAACGTTAGACCTTCACCAGTGTTATTGTATTAGCCTGTGTTAAATGGTACTTACAGTTAAAACTTTTTTTGCTGTTACCATTTTAATCATTAGATACATAAAGTTGATCAACATCTAAAGCAAATGAGAGGATTAAATTCTAATCAAGGCATTTGAGCAGGGCAAATAATGTATCCTTTTAGTTTAGGCTAGCCCATCATTGAGACTTATTGTTAATGATTCTGTTTCTGTTGTTTGTTAACTTTTGTATCTGTTTTGTTCTGAAGTTGGGAGGGGTTAAAAATACTTTCCTTTCTTGGAGCCTGTCAAGAATTAGGCAGGCCTACCTAGGCCTATAGAACATGATAAACAGGGAACTGGGACAACACATTGGTTAAAACTGTATTAACTAAATGGATGGGTAACATCCTGACACCGTGACCAGTGACCACTAAATCTTATTTTCAGCCAGGCCCAAGGGTTACTGTTAGAGTGGATGTACTCAGTTTTGTTTAAATGAAAGTGCATTGGTAGAAACATGTGTTGTGGACAAGGCCCTAACCAACAGTAGCAGAACAATTTTATTAGAAGTTAACAAAGGCCTAGGCCTATACATTGCAAAAAGATTAGTGCCACACAATGTATATTCTCTATCCATTTTCCTTTCTTTCAACTTAAAAACTTTTAATGTTACCTTTAATCAAACTTCGGATCAAGATCATTAGTGGTCGCCACATCATTGTTGTTGAAAGTACCCTTATAAACTAAGTGTTCAGTATGTGCCTACCAAGATGCAGCAGAATATATGGAAAAAAATGAGTCATATGTGCTTAAAGGTCTGCTGTATAGACCCCAATCATTGGATGCTATCATGGAAAAGTTTCTTGAGATAACATTATCGACCTGGCTTGGTGGTAAAATGCCCTTTTTTTTTTTTTACCAAGTAGTCTGCAACGCCTGCCACAAATTTGTTCTTGTATAAGGGTCTTTGTGTGAACACTGTATGATTAACTACACTGTAGACATTCAACATTTTCCACACAGTGTTTATAATACAAAGAGCCAATAACGTGTTAAGAAGCTACATGGCAGGTCGATAACGTATTCACAGAACTTTCAGCTCTATAGAGTGTTATAATTGGAGCCAATAAGGCAGATCTTTTAAGTGAGGCAAAAGAGTAGCTATACTTAATATTTTGAGAGTAACGTTAATCCCTAACCTGTCATACTCACATACTGCACACCTAGTTTGCAAAAGTACGTTCATAGACAATGAACATGAAATATTATGGTTAGTCTGTGCAAAACTGGACTTGTGTAGCATTTTGAATAGCATTTTGCAATGGGATATCGGATAAATTATTGAATCCCTGCTGTAGCAACCTCAAAGATTGCTATGTACTCTAACCAATAATACCCATGTAACCAATGATACCTGTGTTTGACTCCTCCACCCCTCCCCCTTGCCTCCCATCCCATAGGTACCTGTAGGTATGCTAAACTTTGAAGGACTTTGAAATCGTGTTGTATAATGTATCTTTAATGGGTCACTTGCAGGACTAATCTTACAGTATATGGCTACACATGGCTAAGTGTACTGTACATCTATGCACTTATTCATTGTGTACACAGATTCACATGTAGAGTACTGTAGTGTTTTAACTCTTTATATTCACAGAGTTAGCAGTGAATGATATAGAGCTATGAAAAAATGTAAATTATATCCAGTATTGCATTAATATAAAGTTTCTGCTTTTTGCTTGAATATATGTATTTTGTTTTTCCTCATCAATATTCCAGATTCCAAGAACTTCCAGTGAACACAGCTTCCAGAGATTATGGTCCAGGACATCCCGCCGTAGAAGAAGTGTCACATCACTAACAGACCCTTATCTAGCGTCAAGAACGACTTGGCCTACTCCTCAAAGTGAAGCTATGTTTCTACCAGAGTATGAAGTTTGTCCAAAGAGTGCTGAAAGAGATTACAAGGTTTGTCAAACAAAAGCATTTAGAAGCCTACATTAAATTTACACCAAGACTTGAGAAGGTATAGAAGGTATATATCAGGCTGTTAATTGCTGGTATTCAGTTTAGTCAGAACTTGCAAGTCTCATGGAGAAATTAATCACTGCACACTCCCTACGGTTGGGCATCAAGCCTTGAAAAAAGAAGAAAAGTATTTGCCAAACTAATTAATGTATGCTTTACACAGTTTATAGTACTGTAGGTTACTATGTACAAGGCAGTTTTCAAAAGAACTATGACAATGTTTACACATTATTTCTACACTTTATTATAAACACACTTAAACAAAGAAGATTTTGATAAGTGTATGGCAATGTGCTCTTCTCCTGTGTATTACTGTACACTCTCTACATTTAACTTTTCTTGCTAAATTATTAAAGCTCTCCAAAAAGCACTGCACGCTTCCACTATAATGTATTATGGAACACTCCCTACATTAATCTTTTCTTGCTTTTAAAACTCTGCATAAGCACTGCACCCTTCTCCTATGTATTATGGTACACTCCCTACATTAATCTTTTGTTGTTATTAAAACTCTGCATAAAGCACTATACCCTTCCCAAATGTAATCCCTACATTAATCTTTTCTTGCTTTTAAAACTCTTGATAAAGCACTGCACCCTTCCCCTATGTATTATGGTACACTCACTAAATTAATCTTTTGTTGTTACTAAAACTCTGCATAAAGCACTCTACCCTTCCCCTAGATGTATTACGGTACACTTCCTACATTAACATTTTCTGGCTATTAAAACACTGCATAAAGTACTGCACCCTTCCCCTATCAAATTAGGCTATGGATTACTGTACACTCCCTACATTAATATTTTCTGGCTATTTAAACACTACATTGCTGCTTAAGATTTGAGGTATCAAGAACAGGAAGAAATTGTTGCCAGCTTTGTTTGCTGAGGCATCCCAAAAGTAATTTTATGGACTTTACTGTACAATGTTTGCTGTTGCTCAGTTTGGAGATATACCGTGAGTACTATGAGCCTGTAAGGTAGTTGAACTCCACACAGTAACATAAAACTGTACAGCTGGAACACTCGACATAAAAGTGTAGGCTTACAGTTCTGTTAAGACGATTTATATTTATTTTACTCATGTAAATCAAGTCCCGCTATAGTAATCACAATCTACCCAAGGCTTAATTTTTAATGTTGTTCTCTCTGAGGGGTCGGAAATGATTAATTTAAAACATTGTCAATGTGCAAACAGTAGTAGTTAGTTAGCATTGCTCATTCAATCGATACGAAGATGGATAGAAATTTTATGGCAAAATATTCATGAAATATTAATAACATAGATGGAAGATTGACAGGGAAGACACTCAGTGATGTCACCATGTAGCAATTCAGTTTTTGTTCCCTTTGACTGAATATTGGCTATGAGAAGGTTGATGTAGGTATTACTGTAAGTGGCAAAATGTATGCATAATTGTCCTGTACGTGTTCATATGTACAGAAAGGCTTTTAAAGAGTATTATACTCTTTATTTGTGTACACAAATGCAACTTAGCATACAGTACTGTTACGTATGAGGTGAATCATAGTGCCAGGGAGTACAGCATCAATTGTAAATGCTCAATCCATCACAGGTTGTTTCAAGCAAATTAAATAGTCAGCAACTTTCCTATTACTTGCACCACAAACTCTCTAAGTTAACTAAAATAAGCGTTTCTATTCTTGGGAACATTTTGGACATTGCATAGTATTTCTCATTGAAGTTGAGGCAAAAGTTGGTTTATGGGAGAAAGTCAGATGATGTAATTTAGTTTGTTCACCAGCAACGTAAACCGTGTACATGGCTGCAAACTGGCTTTGTCCCTTTTGTATCACGCAAGACTGTAACTTTATGGAAAATCTTAGCTTTGAGCAAGTTTAATAAGTTGAAGGTTACAAAGTTATATTTATACGGTCAACAAGCTTCTATTTGAAATTTAACATGTTAATTGTGTTTTTGAATGTTTGAAGCCAACAATGTCTCCTTTCAAATTTATATCTATTGCTGTCTTTTTGAATACATTTAAGTGTTTTTTTTTTTTGTGTTTTTTCTCCTTCTCTTGCACATGCAGTTCTTTCTCCTCATTTAAAAGTTTTGGCTATAGTTATCTTAACTTCACATTTCTCAAAAGTTCTTTTACCTCTCCCAACCTGAACCAGATTGACTTATACTCTCATCTACTGTACATACCCAGCCTACATATGTCAATAATACTGTAGGACAATTAGCCTTCCATTGACATACTGGGTTCTGTCCCCTTCTCCTTCTTTCCGAATGTATCATTTGTAACATACACAGTCTATATTTTCATAGTACCTTAAATATTCAATCTAAATCAATTCCCATTTACTCCCATGGATTATGATTTCTTATTAAATTTATAGTCACACAGTCAAATCATGAATGAAAAATATTTTGCAAATTCAGTAGATTGGTATGAATTCATATATATAGCAGCTTCAGTTGATTTTACAAGATGGAAATGCCAAAATTTTTCTCTTGGGAATCATATTCATTGCATGTATAAAAATGAGAATTTCCCTTATTAGAAAACCCCCAAAACAAAACATTATTTTTTGTAATATTTCACAGTAGATGTCCTTCTGACTGGAGAGAACTTTACACTGTGAAAGGCAGTGATTGTAAAGCTAAAAATTAATATATATGTAGTATTAACGGCTGACCTTAAAAATGAATGCCTGATGGGAGGTTTTTCTTTTTGTTATCCTTTGATGCGAAATTGTTGAATGGAGACTCTGCCTTTACTTATTTGGTCGTTACCCCGGTAACGGTAGATAAGCCTTACTCTGGTAAACTGCACATTTGGACCTTGGCTGGTATTTTAAGGGTGTGTTGAGCCAGAACTGTATGTTATAGAACTATTGAAGAAAAGTGAAAAAATTGAGTGCTACAGGTAGTATTGTTTCTGCAGCTACAGTCTTCTGATATTCACCTTTAAGTAAGATTTATCACTGGAATGCTCCTTTAAAGCTAAATTGAAGACAGCATCGGATACTCAGCGAGCTGGCCTTACAGTTGTGTGATAATGGCAAATATATGCTAGTTATACTTAAAGTAGTATATATACGTTTGTTGAGCTATCAGCTTTTCCATACATCACAATATATATGGTAATTCTTGTTCTTCCACACAAACAATACCCCCATCTTACGAAAAATATACACATATGTGATTATCACAATAACATTCTTTCTATACTTCTATGCAGACACAGTTGTAAATATATGCAAATATATGCTAGTTTATATAGATACTTAAAGTAGTATAGGTTTGTTGAGCTATCGGCTTTTCCATACATCACAATATGGTAATGCTTGTTCTGCCACACAAACGATACTCCCATATACTGTACAGTATATATCTTACGAAAAATATATATGTGATTATCACAATAACATTCTTTCTATACTTCTATGCAGACACAAATGACCATGCTCCGGAATTATTTCTTAAATTGTGGCAAATCTTAACTGTTTTTAACAACCTTTTTATTCTTGACCTAATAATTAATGCAAGTTGACCACTTTGCTTACTACAGTGTCATCAGTTTTCGTAAAAAAAAAAGAAAAAAAAAAGAGCAAGAGTGATTTTGCTTGAATTCTTTTAAGTTTTAAACTTAGCTTTCTGGCTTTCAAAGCTTCTCAATATTTTAAACCATTTTGGTCACTGTTTAGGGTTTTAATAACATGTCTCCCCATGCTTGTTCTTAAATCTCTTGTAACTACATACTGTGGCATTACATAGATCCCCTGTTCCATATCTGTCACTTGTGTTGAGAGGTTTTCTTCTTTCAATGCATTTAATTTACATAGGAATCCTTTTAAAATACAGTCTTACAAATTGGCGTGAAGTAGTTGACTACCTCATGTAGAAACATATTCCCTTTGTAGCATTTCACAGGAAACTGGTAAGCAAAGAGCCCTTTTTCTAAAGGCCAATAAATTTTTCTGGAGAATTAAGTCAAGGTTGGTAATTTAGTTATTGAACCTTGTCCAACATAATGTATTTCTCGCCCTAATAGATAATTTTTATCTGCTGGTTTAGATTTCAGGCATGGCTGGTTTATTGAACCAGCAAAGTCACAGAAATTCTGTTAAAAGCAACCAGAATAAAGTACTAGCAAAATCTTGAGGCTATATATATGAGTCACTGCTTGTGACATTGGAGGCATGATTTGTGCAGTGTAGAGGTTTTCTTCAAACAAAGGACTTAACCACAGCCGAAATGAAGCACAACTTTGTGCATGTAATAGCAGGGACAGTGCACATGCAACCTATTAAATGAGTCAACTTAAAGTTGATTACATTTTGTTTCCCTTCAGATAAAAATTCTTCACTGTCCACTCAAAGTTCTCATGTATATTTTACTGGTTCATGTGAATCTACAGTAACCCAAAACCATCATGTAATGTGTGGCTTTATTCCTCTTCTGTCCTCTCGGACTTGCCACCACTTCCTTCACTTAATCACTCCTGCAGGCTACAATATCTCCTTCATGGTACTATCTCTACTCTCATGCCTTCTTGACCTCCCCCCACCGCCCCCCTCCCCTCAGTCACTTCCAATTGTTTTCCCTCTCTTGTTCCTTACCATTTTTCTTTACATGAACAAGACGTTTATAGGCAAATAGTACACAATTTTCTTCATGCAAACTTTTCTAATGATTATTATTTTGATGGATAATGCTAAAACTCATTTTGTTTGATATTCTTACACAATTTTGTTTATTTTTGTGTCATCATCAGGTGGTCCACCAGATCAATAAAGGTGCATATGGTCAGGTTGTGAAAGTAGAGAGACAGTCGGATGGACAAATATTTGCTATGAAGGTGAGTTCATATTGTAAAAACAACCCAATTGAAAGGAAGTTTATTGTATGTTTGGACCTACTGTAC
Organism: Apostichopus parvimensis; assembly: GCA_000934455.1. Classification (NCBI taxonomy): domain Eukaryota; kingdom Metazoa; phylum Echinodermata; class Holothuroidea; order Aspidochirotida; family Stichopodidae; genus Apostichopus; species Apostichopus parvimensis. The sequence goes on from KN884441.1 coordinate 20,768, forward strand.
ATACATAGACCGCACCATGGATAGATTTTGCACAAAATTTATGAGAATAAATTATAAAGTGAACCCAGTGAGAATAACTGTCCAAACTTCCTTTGATCCGAAGCAGAATTTGTCACCCAGAAAACATTTTCATATAACTTTAATGTAAAACACAAACTGGAAAATTTTAATTTTTAAAATTGACATTAGTATTTTACATGTAAGTTTGACTAGTGATTAGTGAGGCTCACGTATGACTATAGTGTTACATTGGGATTTTGGTATGAAGATGTGAACTCAAATATGTACTGTAATGTATAGCACTTGTGTAAATAAAACATAATTTTAGGGATGTTACATCTGTGTATGTTTAAGCATGGAGGTAAAAACATGGTTTAAGTGACTACAGTCTACAGTTACAAATCATCGCTAATACCCTTCATCAGGCCTGAGAGTGAGGTCAGGGTGCAGGCTACAGTCCTGAGGCACACGATCAATTGGGGCGGGGGGGGTGAGTGGGGCATTCATGACATACTTTCACTAAGAGAAAATTCTGCATACTCTCATGGTATGTAATATTTTCTAGCATGAATTATATCAAGATTTTGAAAAGTGGGCCCTGTGTAATAGTTGTCCACGGGCCTGACCAGCTGGCCCCTTCCCCTTCACTTACATACAGGTCTCACAAATGTATGTCATGCATTAACCTTGTTTTTCGTTACTTTGTCATTTTTTCCAATAAATTTTGGTGGATTGTCATTCAAATTATGAGCACTGTTTGGGGGTTTTCACCTTCCCTTTAATGGTCAAATTGAATATAAAATTGCAGGTCAAGTTGAAGCAACCAAATATCTTGAAAGATTCTAGATTATTTGTACTTTTTGGATGCTTTTTCAAATGGAAAATTAAAGTGCTTGATTGATGTAACAATATCTTACCTTTTCAATGGAATAATAATTTAAGTACATATTGCTTTAACATTCATTTTTAGTATACATCTTTTTTTAACAGACTTTGTTAGTCTTCTTGTGTTGTGTAACTTACAAATTACTACAGTTTGCAATGTATCTAAGTTCCGTAGGTTTATAAAGCCATTGTTGGCAATTATTCAAGTTTGCCAACTTCTACAATTGTCACAAAATTGTTGCCAAACACTTAACAAACAATTCATTCATGTATGTTTCCTCTACACTGAAGTAAAAAAATTGTGGTATGTGATTCCATGAAAGCAGAGAACAGGTTGGCCATTTTTGACATATTTCAAGAACATACACCAATCACTGGACAATTTATGCCAACTTGATCTTTTCTGCTTAATCTCACTATTTGTGATGTTAGTAGACCTGTACACTACATACAACCATGGAGGTCTGTTTTTACCTCCATGATACAACCTGTTACTCTGATATGTTGGGCATTTCTTCTTCTTTCCTATTATTTAACAACTTTCTCCTATAAGTCCTACCAGTTTTCTTTCCTTGGAACTCATCTGTAACTTAAGGCATTGCATGGGGTCCTTTCAAAAGATCATAAGATTACAGGCTGTATTTGGGTTAATCTCAGATAAGAAATGCAATTTATCTGTCCCAGAGTCAAGCAGCTTAAACCTCAAAATTACAAAGAGCTGGGATGACTCATTTTTCTTGAGCAAACATGAGGAGGCATGATTCAACAGCTGAATCCTGCTGATCTTTGGTGTTATTTTCTTCTAGCACAACTACTGTACATGTCTGTGTCTTTACAGTATGTCTGTGTCTGCTGCTGCAAGAGATTGATAGTGATAGAATCACTGTACTACAGTGTATATGTTGATGTCTTTTCTGATTACAATTGCAAAACTTTTTTAAATTAGATGGTGAAAGCTGCAGTACAGTATTTCTAATGTAATTTATGCACTGTCTTTCATATTTTTTTGGTTCATTTTGAACAATTTTAAAGGCATCAAGGAAAGGAAAATTTACTATCCCTACTGGTTTGTAAAAAAATTATGTATAACTAGGTAATAATAAAATATAATAATAATAATAATAATAATAATGTAATAATAAAAGTATACAGTTATAACATGGATCAAGTCTGAAGAAAAATGATTGGTTGTCTGGTCTTCTGTCTTTTTTTAGTAAAGTCTTGGGGGTTGGGTTGGGGGTGGGGGGTGGGGTTGGGTGGGAGGATGGAGAGAACAGAAAGGGGAAAGATAGAGGAAACCAATGAAAATATGTGTAGAAGGGTGCAAGGATGACACAAACAATCACAGTGTACAAACTCATGCATGGTGAGTGGTTCTGTAATTATATGATCTATGCATACTGTACATTTAGCGGGGCAAAGTTTATGAGATGAACAAATTTCTGTTCGGACAACCAAAATCACCTGGTTGTCCCCTGGATGACTATGTAACAATGTGTGATTTAATTAATGTCCGCGTCAACTGTGCGTGTGTGAGGGTGTTAAGATTGTTTATGCGTGTGTCGGTTGTGCGTACGTGTTGTTTGGGATGCATGTGGTGGGCTGTGATTGTTTGAATGGTGCTTGTTGCACGTGTTTTCTTTAAACAGGGTTTTGAACGGATTGGGAGGCAGTAATAACCTAGAGTTTACAAAGACAAGATGTGTTCTTTTATCTTGGTAAGACTCCGTTGAAGTTTTGCAATACTTCAACGTTGTGACAAATATAACCTTCCCTGACTGGACTCTTTATTTATTTGTTACAGAATAGTTGTTTACATCAAATTCAGATCGCAGTTTATAACAGTTATTACAGTAGATATTAAAGTAGTTATTACAGAAGTTATTACAGTAGATACCCCCAAATAGGTAAACTGATAAATTGATGTTGCCTATAGATGTCACTATGGAGATACTGAAATAAAGCATATTAGAAGTAGGCCTATCATCCACTCAAATGGAAGTTTTACTGGCCCAAAGGTGGTGTTCTATTCGCCAAATCTCGTACTACATTGTACAGTACAAATTAGTGATCATTCTTTGTCTTTTTATCTTTGTAAATTTGCAGTTCATACGTACATTACCGTAAAGTAATACCAGATTGTCTGAATAGGGATAACCAGCAAAAATCCTTTAAAATTTGCCTGCATTCATTCAGCACAGCCACTCAAAATAACCGTTGCTCAGGATATGTGCAAAGCGAAATTTGGTTTGCATTGCAAGCATATAAACTATAACTATATATTCCACATTCAGAAGTAATACATCAGGTTCAACTTCACTATTTCTCCGTAATCATTCATTAATCCACAGAGCATGACCCTGAGAAATTAAGCATACATCTTAGAGGCATCTAACCGTGCATAATAATATGCTTTAGCGAATAGGTTAAATTATTTAAGAACAAAACTGGCTGTGACTTTTGAGAGTGCAAAGTACAGTAAGCCTCAACTTCCTCTTAAAAGGCTTAAAGTGCAAAATCCTCAGCTCTACAACTGTGCCTCGTAGTTTGCCAGAAGTATCCATTTTTCGTTGAATTCGATTACGATTAAGTGGCTACAGAACATTGTAACTTATGACTAAGCGTACCTGCCAAAATGTGTCTTTGCACAGACTGACTCAGGACTATAAATAAAGCTTCAAAAGGGCACATATGACAAAAATAATTACATACTTTATAATCTGCTTATAAGCAAGGATCTGTCATGTTTGAGTTTTATGCTCTTTTTTGCTTTAAATAGTAAGAATGTGAGGCCTATGATGGTAAAGTGAAAGGTTATTTTGAGTATGGATACTGCTTTTTACTTTGTGCTTCATACTTTGTCCTCAGAGCTGTGAACATTAATGACTGAAAAAAAAATTACCATATGTTGTTTAAAAGCACTGTTCTTAGTTTTTCCTTTAAAATGTCAGAATTGATACCTTTTCTCTTTCTCTGGATTTGTCATCATAGTTCAGTGACAGAAGAACTTAAATGAAAGCAAGCTCAGATTTAGTTCCTTCCGTTTTACTGCACTGTTCAATGTGTAGATTATTTGTGTGTGCATTAATCATTTCATACTTTGTTTGAGTTACCATTAGCCTCTTAAAATGTATAGTTGTAAGTTAAATATAGAAACTAGTAGTCCCAGGATATTTTCTTGCAATGTTAAGAAACTGTTTTGTAGAAAAGTTGATGTTGCCTCCTAATTGTGCTGTTAACAGTCCGGTACATTCTCAAGCATAGATACTCAGCCCATTCCACCCCACCCCACCACACCTATCTTCCCACCCCACCACACCCCACCCCACCCCACCACACCTATCTTCCCCCAGATATCAAACTGTTTATAAAAAGCGGTTCTCCAAATGTCAGATTACTTAAGATGACTCACAAACAGTATTTAAGATCACTTATCACATGAAAAGTCTGCATGAATTAAATAGTGCTCAGGACTTAAGACTCTAAATTATTCATGAGAACTCGTACACGAGTGAATTACAGTAAAAAGCCTGAGATATTTAGGAAAAATTGTCAGTTAAAGAAAAACAAAATAATTTCACAAGTTTCATTATCACTTGTTTAAATATTTTTGGGTGAAAGTGATTGCAATCTTTTATTTAACCACACCACCTTTTGGTTGTACTATATATACTACTATCTTAACTACATACTTGCAAACAATTCCTATTGTATGCTGTCTCAAAACGGTCATTTGTGACCCTGTAAGGTACCTCTCTGAAGACTGCGTTAGCCAAGTTGAGGCTGACATTTCTTTTTTTTTTCATTAGTCATTTGATGACTCACTGATTTAAATAATTCTAGACGGTCTACGTTATTCGTTACTAGCAGCAACATTTCACATGTAATACATTCAAAACTAAATATACATATCAACGAGGCCAACTGTTTATCATGTAGAGTATAAGCTTTCACGGTGTCCCGAAATTGCACTTTATGAGCGACACTGCATGGTAACACAAGATAAGTACATGTGATGAATCACCTGAGGAAGTTGCTGGTACCATGCTGTTAGAAAAATATTTACCACTAACCAAAAATTTAGGCCATGATCATGTATCAAGAATTCAGTGACAGTTTCTAGGGTCAGATAGAGCAGACTGTACAGTATGGGATTGAACTGTGAATTTATGAGCTGTGTCTGTATAGTAAACTGTTTAATACAGGTTTTAAATTGATGCCTTTTGCAAAATAATACTGTAGATGTTGTAATGCATGTTCGCTAAAACTGTGGAAGAGGAAACTTTTGGCTAGTTACATTTTTTGCCCTTAATTTTCTAGTTTATTTAAAAATTTCCCAGAAATTTATTTAAATTTAGCTTGGAGACATGTAAAAGAATGTTTTGTTGTTGTTGTTGTTCAGAATGGGGTTGGCACTTATAAAGTAACATTGAAGATACATTCATCCTGTGTTCTAATATATATAGCATAGATCCATCCGGTTCAAAATATTTATGGAAATTACTATATTATGTTTACTATGCCATAACTAATACAGGTTGGGCACATCTGAAAGTCCATCTTTTGACAGGTACAACAGTGAAGGCAAAAATTTGACAAACACTCCCAATATAGCCATGCTGATTCAGAAACTGACGTTTTGTACAAGTAATCAGCCATAGGTTCCCCCCCTCCCCCGCCATATTATAACACAGCCTGACAACCTGCTCTCCCTTTATGAGTATGTAAACTGTAGTAACTGCTTGTTCACGCAATAAAATACTGTGACATCATATGATATCATGTTCAGTTTGAAACCCTCCTTTGGATTTATTTCCAAAGATGAACAGACTTTTAATCAAGCCCCTCGGTGCCGGTACATGTTTCCTCACCGAAGAGATATCTGTCAGTTTAAAGTGCTCCTAATAAAGTTTTAGCAGTTAATTTGTTTGTTCTTACTTTTCATGACTGGCTGATCCAGTGCTAATTTAATTAGGTTGTCGAAAGAAAACAATGGAGGGCAGGAATTAAAAGATTTGCTGCCAAAGGCTATTAGACTAGCAAAATGTTTCATTGTTTATTGGTCAAACTCTGCATTATTGCAATTATTGAGAAGGAGATTGGAATCCAACTAAATCATACTGCCAGACTTGTTAAGAAGTTAAATTAAATTGTTAAGAAGTTCATTAAATTGTTCAGCTTGGTGTGTCTGCATGTTCAACCATTTCCCTCAGAAAATTTATTAATTATTTGAATCAACATTTCCATTCAATTCAAAACTTTTGATACATGGACACTTTGTCATATCGATTGCTAAACATTAATGCCTACTGACATTATAAAGACTGACATTATAAAGAAAATCCATGTTTACTCCAAAAGAAAGTATTATTAGAGAAAACCAGAGAAACAAGATATGACTCATAATTGACAAATAAGGAGTAATGTTTTAGAAAATATATTGGAATTTTTGGTCCCCCTGAGACCTTCCTCAGCAATACTTGGCAGTCCAATGAAAAGTACAAAATGTAACACAATGGAAGTATGACGCTAGATAAGTGTAAGCAGCATCGATGGAATTAGAACCAAATAAACCATAATTATACAGGAAGCCGATTAAGGAGCAAAGAACAGATTACATATGTTTGTAGAACTGATAGTTGTTAAGGGGTCCCAAGCCTTTGTTGAGGCCGGTGATGTGAGACTTAATATGAAAGATCCACTCTATTTCTATACATGTACGTTCAGTAGCGGATTGAAGTTCGAGGCAATATATATACATATATGTATTTATATGTATTTAAATATATTTGTATCTATATATATCTATATTTATCTACACTCCTGTCTGCTTATAACAACTGGAAATGTTCTTGCTCTGTGCATCAGATGATCCTCTTTGGGTCATTGATCTCTTCCTTTCAAATCTCTGTGTTGAAGTGTAACATACAGTATTACTAACATTAATACTTCCTGCCTCAGGTAATTATTCCTAATACCTGTCTCCTCTCAACAAATGAACTTTCTTTGTCGACCTTGTCCCCTCCCCCCCCCCCAAATAAAAAAATTCTAACATTAAACCTTTTGGAGGTACAGTACAAATGAAACTAAAAGTCTGAAAGCCTCTAGATATACCATACTTCCAAAAGTAAAGTGTTGATATTTTAAATCATCCACAATGGACAAGTAGACAAATGTGGCAACTGGCAAGGATTCGTTACTCCTTTTTGCTTGCTACTGGTTTTACAATCGTAATTTGTTGATAATAAGGAGACAAATTTATTACTATGGTCATCAGTAAACCCTAGTAAATTCCCAGTAAGTTCTGAAGTTTGTGACATTGAGCAGTCTACTATTCACTATCACTCACAAACAAAATTCTGCAGACTTATCATAAAGTGTTGTCTCTAGAGGTCTGTGAACTTTTTCCAGCATATTTTACCAGAGAAGGATTCTGAACTGAGTTCCAATGGTGCATCTGACATTTGTGTCAGCCTCTTCAGCTATTGATGATAACTCATTTGACAATCTGACAAAACACAGACATCTTACTTTTTCTTGTTTTACATGAATGTTTAATACCCTTTTATTATCACAGGGATATTTTCAAGTCTGATTTTATGTTCCTGTGTGATTGTCATTCCTCTTACGCCAAAATGGACCCTTTGACAGAGGTAACTAGTAACTACCTGTAAAGACACCAATGGGAATCATAAAAAAACAGTTACTGTTTGATCTGATATGGAGATGCAAGATGCCAGAATCCAGACATTCAAACTATCCAAGTCTCATTTGATTTTTTTTTTATTTATACAAAATAGTCTCTGGAGACATATACCACATGTGTGACACCAAACGAAAATGGGATATGTTTTAAGATCTATTTATGTTTGTTGAAAGCGCTTATTTATTCATGAGATTAATTTAGGAACGTTCTATTAAAGCAAAATATCCTCTCTTGTGAAAACTAACCCATTTTGTCATATACAAAATTGTGGAAACCGATACTCAATATATCTAGAAACAACAAGGTCAGGTAGAAACACCATAAATTAATATACTGTAATATACTGTATGTAACCAGGGAATTTGAGCATTACTTTCCATATACTTTATATATTCAACCAGCATACCTACTGTACATAGGAAATTTAAGAATTAATTTCCACACTTATGTGCATATTATCCACATTACATACTGTACAGCTGCAGTATGACTGTCTGAGTTAGCATCTTTCAATGTCATATTTAAGATGGAATTCCACTTGAATGACTTCCGATTTTGAGGGACGATTGAAAAATTATTCCTGTTCTGCTAAATACTGTAGATGCAAAGCATAGATTAGTAGTCTTTCAAAACGGCGGTCATGAAATCTAAGTGCACCCTCAAGGCCATATATACTACTTTAAGTAAGGAACGCTACTAAGAATTTCAATTATAAATGCTTTAAAGGAATGGAGTTTTTTGCAGTTTGGTTTGGATAATATTTTTCTAATGCTACTGTATATATATTGGATACCAAAATCTCATATTACTTTGATGTGTCAATTTTAATTTCAAATGATGACAACTTTTAAACTTTCAATTTGTGTGTTATATGCACATGTGTTTTAATACCTACACACAAAATCATATGAAAATGTGTGATCAGAATGTACCATATTAACTATTAAACAATAATTAAGATATGTGCTGATTATAACCCTCATGTGGTGAAGATAGGAGGGTATGTCCATTTTGTGATCATTGACACTTTCTGTAGGCCTGCACATTTCGAATATTACTTGATATACATTTGTGAATATGTAGACCAGATTCGAAAAGCTGCCGTTTTGAAATGTACCGTATTGTCATAACAGAGCCCTAGAGTATTTTGCATCTGACATTTACAATAATTGATGAAAGTTTTGAAAGTACCGATGGACGCGTACAGCGCAGAATAAAATATGCTAAGTCAGCTGGAATTGAGACATCAATCTGAGTAGTTTTTTAAGCTGGTTATAGAGAGAGAAAAAAAATGTTAATTCAGTTTCAGGTTTGATTTAACAATAACTGGTGAGGGATAAGAAAAGCACTTGACGATTTAAAGACATGGAGTATTAATTGTGACATGTGTAGAAAGTTGAGTCTTCCCATAAACATGAAAGGAGCTGGTTACCTCTCCTATTATTGAATTATCGTAAATCGCACCAAATTGTCGCAAGTGCGCCCGCTGTGTGTGAATGATAGGGAGTGATTTATCTTCTTGACTCTTGGGAGGAAAAAACAAACCGAACCATCACGATTGATTTAGATATACAGTAGTACTGTAGGTGTATTGGAATCAATACATTTGTCATGTTCAACTATTTATTTTCACCTACAGCTAAGTAAGAAAAGTCTACTTTGGATGCATTACACCATTAATGTTCATTAACATACAAGACTGAAGATTTTTGCAAGTCTAAATGTGATATCATAACAAGCCACTAGTGTAATTCTTATTTATTGCAACATCCCCCCCCCCCCCCCCCCCCGTAAAATTTAATGCTGGGTGGTATTGCTACTGCTGAATGTAAAAGGATCTTGAAGTGGCCTAATACTGGCATTTCTGATTTCAGTGAAAAAACTGTTTGCATAGCCGTTGTTAATATAAGAGACCAAACAAAGGGAAGATGAAATGTTGCAGTCTATCCTAGTGACACTATGACATCACACCTTGTTGACAAAGTGACAGCCCGTAAACACAATTCTTGAAATCTCCAAAATGGAGCTTGATTATCTTTACTGTAGATACAGTACAGTAGTTGGGTAAGTCTTGCATCACAAAGATCTGTGTCATTTAACCCGAAGGGGATTAGTTAAATCTGCCCCATATTTAAGTCGGAATCTTAGCCAGTTGTATCCATGAGTTATGGACAGAGATGTTGGGGTATATAGCTGAACCTTTACTGGTAGCAGTGTAGCATGTGTCTGGTTTATTGTCTCTCTGATAAATTAGTGTGAAGTTGGTTAAACCTGCCCCTTTTTTCAGTCGGAATCTTAACCGTTTTGTATCTATGAGTTCTGGACAAAGATGTTGGGGTACTGTATATATGGCTGAACTCTACTGGTAGCAGTGTAGCATGTGTCTGTTTTAATGTCTCTGTCTGATAAATTAGTGTGAAGTTGTCAGTCAACAGAATATCTGAGTATCCAGGCTTCAAAGGTCTGAGCTTTCTGATGGTCATATTTCGTCTCATACACATTTCCTCTTCTTACCCTGCCTGCAGGTTCTATCAAAGTTGGAAGTCTTACGAGGAGAAGCTGTGAAACAATGTAAAGAAGAAGCTAGTATTCAGGTGAGAAAACGTTGCATTTGTATGAAAAATAGAAACAATATTTTCCTTAATTTAAAATTGACTGTTGAAGGTAGATATAGAATTGCGGAGTGTTGAAGTTTTAGATTTGGTTCACTTTAGAGACTTGTGCAATCTAAAGAGAAGTCAAATAGCAGAGCTATTTTGAAAATGGAAACCTTGATTTCTGCATGTGGATCGTCCTTCGTACAAATCTAGCCTCAGATCTAATAGTTTTTTACATTTTATTCCTCCTCTGGAAAGCAGTGCTTCTGCACTGAGCAGGACTACCCTCATTAAAGATGACAATAATAACAACATATAATAACAACAAAATTATCAACAGTCTGACAATTATATTTATGATTTGGATATATCAGCTTACTTTTTTTCATTTCTTAAATCATATTTTGAGGAAATGAGAACACTTTCCAAATTCCAAGAACTGTGATCTACGAGATATACAGACAACATCATATAGTCACATTAAGACATATATAGTATTCACCAGAGCAATTAAAGAAGAGGCAAGGAAATTTACTTAAAAGACTGCTGAAAACCACTCCACTATATTTAGGAAAGTACTTGGGATACACACATTAATTTCCAAGCATTTTCATAAATTTCCTTTGATCAGTATTTTCAATTTTGGTGAGTTTTTACTCTTCTACAGGTAGGACACAACTGTCCTCATTTTGTAAAGCCTGAACGGTTACGGATCACTTGAGAGTAATCCATCGTAAGATTCATCCTGTGTCCCAATGTGCAGTGTCCTTTGTTTATTCTTACCACTGCACTCTCAACATAGCTATCGTTATAAAACCCATTTTAAATACAGTCACGGCATATACCCTTAAACAAGCCCCTAACAATTTATAAGCAATGAACTTGTAACATCGTACGACCCTGGACGTACCACATCCATCCCTATTTACAGTGCCATAGTGGAATGTTAACACTTCCGTTTCAGTAAACTAGGCTGTCAGGAATAATCTTTCCGCTGCTGTGTTGGATGTCATGTCCCGTATTAATGATCAATCAATATTTAATGCATTCTTGTGCGCTATGGGGGAATGAGGTAGTAGCTGATATGGTGTATGAACTGGTGACCTACCATATCATGCCAGTTTAAATGAAGTGAGAAAACAGAGAGGAAATTATGAATGTTTAATCAGTCTGATGTGCATAAATAATTATTTCTGTCGAGGTCTGCATGAATACTCGTTGCAAGTAAGAAATCTCATCCCACGTAGAAGTATAATATGTAGGTTGTCACTTAGCTGCACTAGCATTGTACTGTGTCTGAAGAGCTCCTGGCAAAGCTTTATATGTCTTTTCTCAACCAATACTGCCCTCCTCATCATCCTATAATCAAAAAAACATATTGTACACAGATAGCTGTGTTGAGAAATTCCATGATATCTAAATGTCTATTAGCGTTTTTAGCTGGATTACAACCACATTGACTTGAATATATATGTACGGTACAGTAGGAATAGCCCAATAATATACAGGTATGGTTATAAACAATATCTGAATGCTTGGGAATGCCCCTACATGTTAACCAATGATTTTTCGATTCCTTGCAATTAATGTTGACTTTACTCACTCATGTTGGTGTTTAAATATCAGAGCTCTCTATTGAAGGAATTAGTGAACCTTACAATCTGAACAAAGCTCTTTTAATAATTTACATACTGTACAATTGTGGGCTTGCAGCTATTAAATGGCTACAAATTTATATGGAGAAGTGTTACATGAGATGCAGTGTGAGAGATACAAGTGGAATCATCCCCCTTTAAGCTCTTAAAGTTTTTTTTGCAATATGGCCTCATTAAATGTCCTTGTAAGTCATCAAAAATCGCAAACTGCCTCAAAATCCTCTCAGACTTTTCTCCCTTCAAGACAAGAATGTATGAAAGTGATCAATAATCCGATAGTAGCGTTCCCGACCATATTTTTCTAACAAAATATGTGATTATTCTAATCCAAATAGTTGAACCTAACAGAAAAGGCATAAATGTGGTAGATTTAACAGTCGAATGTTGTGCCTGATTTCACTTTGAGCAAATCGAGCAGAAGATTCCTGGAGGAATGTTTCCCCTGGTGCCGTGATAGCGTTCCAGGATGCTTTTACAGAGGCCGGCATGTCCGCACCTGCTGCTCATGGCAAAGTTAATCAAGACGTGTATTTCTTGTTTTTATGAGATCTATACAATCTCAGTGCCATCGTCTCTCAACACCGGGGGAAAAAGGAAAAAGCAGAGAATGCTAAAGAAAACATGAACCTTAGTCTGAGATGTCAGTCTTTTTGGCTGAAAGGAGAAATGGAAAACTTGGTGGATGAGGAAAAAAGAGAAAAATAGATAAGAAAGAACAACAGC